>NHTK01005569.1:0-10113 GCA_002938355.1 Panaeolus cyanescens | reverse complement strand
TCTCATTGTGTAGTCGTGTACCATAGTCACGTGACACACTGTAAAGGCTTGCTTATCTTATCTCATCCGTGGGAAGATTCACGCTGACGCCGTTTCGTCGCGGCGTTCAACGTTCACAAAACGTTCACCGACGCTTTCCTGCATTCAACCCCTCTGATTCGCTGTATCATGAATAAAAACTCATTGGTATCCACTTTTTTTTTATCAACAACTTGATTTAGCCCCAACGTTGCACCTGGACCTGAGCAGTTCAGCCAATTGTATACAACTATATGATTTCGTGGCATTACCTTGGGGTTTGTAGTTCTCTGATGATGTGAGTCTGAGTGTAGGAACACCGCCATCATCGAAAGGTACGAACAATACAAATTCATCATAAGAATCCACTCACCAATGTAAATGCATAGACCTATGATTTCTATGACTCTCATACCAAGTCCATGGAGTCGTCTCTGGATGGGAATCCCTGCTTATCCCGGATTCTTCGATTTCCGACGCCCACGTTTTAGATCGAAATTATCGCACGATTTCCATCGAAAAGCACTAGTGCAGCTTAATTTTAAGTGCTTATTACGCATCAGGTCCTGAAAGCCTTCAATTGCTCGCCCCACTCACACTGTTTGAAGTGAGAACGGTATTTAAGTTTAGACTCTTGGTCTATATTTACATCACGTCCATGCCACGGCCCGCTTGCATGAATATCTGCAACCAATGGACGACCGTTTTTCTTCCGACCCATCGATCTTGTTTTTACCCAGGAAACGTGCATTAGGCTCTGCATCGCATTTGACGATTACTGCAAGTGCGCTGTACTTCCACAGGCAAATCCTTATCCTTTCTTTTACTCATTGATTCACCATCCATATAGAAAGTAGGCCTTCAAGATTTTTCATCTTAATAGGATCCTGAACAATCTCGCCCCGGACCTATGGAAATCAACAGCCGTGATTCATCGCACAACTTTTTGACATCGGACAAATCATTACATACGGCTTCCGAGCAGTTTCTCAGACATACATCAAGACCAGATCAACTCCATGGCGTGTTATTTTACAGAAAGTGACGGCAAAATCTGGCTAACCCTGCCGGATACTTCAGATGTGCTTCAAATTCTGAGTCGACATGGGCGGATATGGAAGCGGCTGCATTGCGGCAACTCAAATCCTCATAGCCTTGTGGCACAATATCGCCCGTGGCCGGTTTCTAGACAAAAGTTCGGCACCCGCGTGTATTGTGTAGGACTCGCTCCATGACATAAAAATAGCATTCACGATCACAATGTCCCTTTCGCTTTTTTCCTTGCTAATGTTCCGTGTTCTCGAATAGGTGAGCATGGAAGGTCGTAAAAGGCATGGATGACAGCACGGTGAGCATAATCGCTTATATACCAGATAAACTGTGCCCTTTTCTTACTCTTGCTCCCTCCCTTTCCTGCTGGCCGCCTTCCTATCTCCTTCCCCTCGTTTTCTAGGTCCTGGTGTAGCTTCTGTCTCGCTTGCACCTCAGTGATGTCCCAAGTCGATGTACCCATTACAGTCAAGGGAGGAGATTACGAGCGCGGTTTACGATCAGACGATTCTAATGACGAAATCACGCAAGAAAACGACATCATACGCTCATCGTCAGAGGCATCCATAACAAAGGAAAGATTCACAGTAACGGTACATGACCCAGAAAAAGCGAACGGACAGACCCAAGATACAACAACAAAACAACAGGAAGTTGACCGCCTGCCAGATGGCGGCATAAACTCAAACTTAACCTCTGAAACCGACTTTCCGGATGGCGGCCTACGTGCGTGGCTAATAGTCTGCGGCGTAAGTACTTAGTCACATTCTCTTTTGCAACCGTTCTGTGTCATGTTCATCTCTGATGAGCGACGGCGGTGTGCTCTCCTCGCTTTCATGGTGTTATTCTTCTGTCGGCTAACAATATTGCTCTCGTTCTTGTTTTATTTTCTCAGGCAATGTGCAATACATTCTCGACGTGAGTTTATCGTTCAATTTTTTTTTCTTTGTCATTGGAGGGGATGGATATGCAAGATGGGTTGACTTGAACTGAGTTCATCCGTTGCATCTAATCTTCATTATGGCACTACACTTTCTACAATCCAAAGCCTCCTTCGTGCGAATGACGCCGGTATCTGATGTGTTTATGCTCCCTCTACAGATTCGGCTACGTCAATTCTTGGGGAGTGAGTTTTTCCCGGTCTAAAAATAATTTTTATTCCTTCCAATCCATTGTCAGTTCGGGGCTAACTCGAGTTCCTAGATTTTCCAGAGTTATTACCAGCTGAACATCTTGAAAACGACGCCGCCGTCGAGTATGTGAGTTTTGTCATATTTCGTGTGCGTCAAACCTACCAGGAATAGATAAATGCTCATTTATCCTTTCTATCCACCAGTGCTTGGATTGGGTCTATTCAGGTGCGCATTCCAGCTCATTATCTGTGCTTCTCCAGGGAAATCAGTCAACTGACTCTTTTCATCTCCTAGTACTCTCTAGTCTTCCTCCCAGGACTTGTCGTTGGCCGATTGTTTGATCTGGGATATTTCCGATCTATCTGTTTGCCATGCAGTGCCATTCTGGTGGGATCCACCTTCCTCATTGCCCAATGCACAGAGTATTGGCATTTCTTGATATGTCAGGGCATAGCAGTTGGGGTATGTAGCGCTATTCTTTCCTCTATGCTCTCAAACATTCTTATTTTTATCTCAAGTTTGCATGTGGCGGTCTTTTCGGTCCAACAACGGCGGTCATCGCACACTGGTTCAAAAAGCGTCGTGGATTTGCCATGGGACTTGTCGCAGTTGGGTCATCATTAGGAGGTACAGTTCTACCTATCGCTGCCAAGAATCTCATACCTTTGGTAGGGTGAGTTATCTCTCATAACTGTCGT
Organism: Panaeolus cyanescens; assembly: GCA_002938355.1. Taxonomy (NCBI): domain Eukaryota; kingdom Fungi; phylum Basidiomycota; class Agaricomycetes; order Agaricales; genus Panaeolus; species Panaeolus cyanescens. The sequence continues at coordinate 7,214 of NHTK01005569.1, read as the reverse complement.
TTAAATGTTAGCAACATGCTGACAACCTTTTGTGCAGATTTCAATGGACTATGAGGATATTGGGCTTCATACTGCTAACGACGCTGGGAGTGTCTAACCTGGTATGTATACATAACCTTGTGAACTAAACAAAAAAAAAATCGAACCAAAGACAAGCTATTAAAACGCAGATTACCACCTCGCAACGTATCTGGTGGCCTTCTGAACCTTCGTGCGTTCAAGTCGGCCGCTTATAGTCTTTATTGTGCCTCTGCATTTGTCAATTTTTTGGGCATCTATACCGGTGAGTAACAACGTCTAAACACTCAAGCAGCTGACCTTTTTCTAATTATAACACCCTATGTTATGTTTGATTCATCTTGACTCCATTCGACATCGACATCTATTCGCTGTCTCATCTGCTATCACTTTGAAATTCATTTGTCCCAACCCAACAGTATTGACTTATATTGGAGTGAGCGCGACAAAGATCGGCATCTCCGCGGATTTCGCTTTCTATTTCATCGCCATAGCCAATGCGAGTTCGTTATTTGGGAGATATGCAGGTGGAAACCTTTGCGATATTTTTGGTATGTTGAACGTTTTACGTTTTCGGGCTATGCAACAGCCAGAAGAGGAACAGAGTCGCTCATGCCCTTGCTTGTTCACCCATAACAGGTCCTATCAATGCAATGCTTCCCTTTACAACTTTTGCTGGCATCCTTACATACGCCTGGCCTTTTGCGCAAACAGAAAAGACGTTGATAGTGGTAACCGTGATCTATGGGTATGTACCGTTTTTCAATCCAACACAATGAGTACAAATACTGATCCTTGTACTGACTGGTTACAGATTTTGCTCGGGTGTCTACGTCTCATTGCTTTCCAACCCTTTGATGGAAATGGGAAGCACTGCTGATGTTGGCCGTCGGGTTGGGATGTTCATGAGCATTGTCGCCTTTGGAGCAGTGATAGGCCCTCCTATATCAGGCGCAATCAACACAGCGACAGGTGATTTTAAAGCTGTGGGCTTCTATGCCGGTACGTCCCGTTACTTTCCTGAATTTCAACCTTGCTACCTATGGACTATTTTGGTCTTTCGGGTAGCTTTATCTCTTTTTAGACCTTTTCTTCTTGTGATATAAAAATGACGAAGCTGACCTGTCTTCACTTATAATTAATCTTTCCAATAGGCTCCGCCGTCTTGCTTGGGAATGCTATGATCATCGTTTCGCGGCACATTCTCTTGAAACAGAAGTTTTTCGGACGTATATAATTCCACGGTACCCATAACTGCTTTCGGTCGCTGGGGCTTACCTGGAGTTATTCAGACAACTTTAGAAATCATGGGACAATGTTCTGCTTGTAGGATAAAGTAAAGGGTGCATAATCCAATCATTTTCAAGTTCTCCCCAGTTACCGCGTATTCTGGACCTCAAAACCCACAACGAGACCAACAACCTATTCCTGATGCCATGTAATCTCTGCAAAGCCGTCGTGGCAGCAGAGCTGTAATCACCACACCGTTGCTGAGGCGAAGGTCGATTCTTGAAGGACCCATACGACCAGTAAACACATGTCGGCCGTGGAGTTGATTGGGGTCCCGGAAGCACACTGTCGCCGAACCATAGAAGCTGGGAAGACACTGCGAAAAACGCCCCGAGAAGACGTATTTCTGACCACAGACGATAAAACGGAACCAAAATGCGGACCCAAGTGTCCCACCCAGTGCTGAGCTCTCTTGAGAATGGAGAATGATGAGCTGTGTGTCGACAGTTTGCGCCATTTCATTCTGGACTTGTAGGTCGTGCGATGAGTCGTTTTTCTATGAATACCACATAAGTTTACTTACAATTTAATGATACCTGCTCTTACTCACGAGGGTTAGCTGCCGACCCATTTGTGCAGGTGGTTCAAACTCCACGGAAGAAGTCTAATGCACATGTATATTAAACGGAAGAAGCGTATAAGGGCATCTGATTCCTTACCATTGGTTCGATTTGTTGGATTTTAATCTACCTCCATGCTCAGCCGCACTTTTATTCTTCAGAAGGTATGAATGTTAAACGTTAAATCTTCCATGCCGTCCAGCTTTTCACGAACGAACGTTTGAGAGGCGATATTAATGCTATTGGAGATCTGGGCATACCATGCATCATACGCACTGTAGGTTAATCAATTATCTGCTTAATGACGTCCAAGTTTCATACAAATATGAACTTGCACTTTATGCGAGACGCCTCTGCAGCATGCACCTTTAACAGTATATTTTTTGAAAGCTCGGACGATGAGCTTTCTGGACGTCAAGCACGCATATGTTTTATTTCTATCATCACTTAAATAGTACTAGTAAGGGTCATGGCAAGCAATTGCTGATAACAATTAATCTTAACTAGCTTTTGGTTCTCCAATGGTGTGTATCCTCCGGCTTTCAATACCTTTCTACGCTAATGTTCGTCTTGCCTAGTCTCAACTAATCAGCTTCGAAGCCCCGTCAACCATCGGTTCTGCTCTCCTTCATCATGATGTATGTGCCAATAACCACGTGCGCTGTGCAATACTTTGCTGAAGATATTATCATGCTATTCGAATTAGAATTCCGAAGAAGGACACCAATTCGAAGACGACAGTGACAACAGATTGGCGCATGATGCTTCCCATATCAACACAATGGATCTCGAAGCTCTGATTGGCGCCCATAGCCAATCTGTCGACGTCACATTTGAAGTCCTCGAGCAACAAGATGTTCATGCTCAGAACAGCATCTTTCTGTTCTGGTTCACAATCAGAGATGTTCGCTACTTCTTCAGGGGTTCCTTCTCCCAGCGCGTGCCATCCTTCCGATGCAGTGCGAAGCTTTACTACCGATACACCTGTCAGCTTCGTGGGATCCGCGCATTCCGTGGTATCGTAGGGCCTCACCGTCGACTTCGCCTCAACCTGAGCAATCATGTTGTTATTATGGGGTCGCTTGCATCGAACCTGCCTTGCACTTATCATGTTACGGGATGTGGTCATTGGTATACGTGCGGATGCTAAGCGCCGAGCTCAAAGCGCCGGACTTCTAAGTGCGTCAAGTCTCATTCTCACAGTCCAAGAAACCTCTAATTTTCCTAAATCATCTATCAAATCGAAACGAAACCCAACTAGACATAAACGAAGTTCTTTGTGAGTAATCGTAGTTATGGAGTGATACATGATGAAGATTGGTTGTAGTAGTTTACTATCATTACTTGTCAATGGATTTGAGAGCGTCGAATTTCATATTGATTCACGATAAATTCACAGGCAGGTTCTGCAGTTGAGGGATTGAAAGACATTTATTGATGCCCAATAGGTCGATAGGCAAGCAGCCCAAGCTGAAGCAGGTAGGTAAGTCAAGTGACGAGTCTCGAGCGAGCCTTCTAGATGGTAGTAGACTTACCTATCTTTCCCAGGACAACACTGAGGACTGTAGTTGCGGAGTGAGCTTGGGAGTGCCAGCACTCTATTTAGAAGCATAAACGAGCCGTGCTTACATTCCTTGAACACTCTTCTTGCAGAGATTGGTCGTATCAGGGCATTTGCAACTCTTTTGCTTTGGAGTTCGAGGGATTGTGTCGGCTGCCACCAAGGTTAGGATGAGGAGAGGAAACAAGGTCGATATGCTGGCCACTGGCAGCTTCATGGTGGGACAAGGTTGGTACTAGCAAGACTGATTCGTCCTCACACCAGTTATATTCCTTCCAGCGAGGGAGGCCAACCAAATAACTCATCCCATGCGGCCTCATGTTGTCAATGCATTCCCCAGGATGGACAAAAGACCCAAGAACCCAACCCAAATCAGGGCTCTCTGTACAGTCCTCTACAAACCTAGAATTATTGCTGTCACCTGCAATTCCTGAGTCAGCTCGTGTATACACTGGAAAGGTAACCTCAGGTCTCTCCGTCGACAAACAAAATGCCCAGCAAGATATCAATAATCGTCTTCTTTGTGGCATCAATCCTTTCCTCTGTGTCATCCTCCCCAGGTTTACCCAATGTTCCTTCAATTTTGGTAGACCCAACGCCCCAAGGTTGCGAAGAGCAATGCCCACCAGGGTTCTTTGCTTGTCCAGAAAATTATTTTGGAGAGTATGTACTCTCTGTTATCCAATACCTCGATAATATTTGCCTACCCTTGACCGTGACCATCGCGATTTTCCTCTGTCCATTAATAGATGTTGTCCAGATGAGTACGTCAACGAATCCGCTCACAGTAACTTTGCAAGTTGTTGAAATATTCTCTTGTTGCAGCTCGTTCTGTGGAACTGCAGGGGGCGCTTCAGTCTGCTATACTTAAATTTTAAAATGCAAAATTCGTTAGCCAAGCTCCAAGATTTCTGATGGGTGCTCTGAATCGTTTACTTTTCTATGTAATTGCTGCACAACCTGAGATGAATATCCGTGAATCGGCCTTTTATTTTCCAGCACTTGGTTCGTCCAGCGGAATGTTCAAAGCAAGCTTTCGAAATCGTGAGTCACCCTGCCGTGACCCAACGGGCCACCGGCATTTTGCGGTTTGTTTGTCCTGCAATGATTTGCGTCCCGTTTCAAACGTTTCAACACATGCAACCTGCTTTTCTTCGTCGTTCAATCTACAGTTACTTCTGCGTTACCCAATACATTCAAACCATACTATGGAATTGCGGAAAATATGTAATATTCCATTGACTTGAAAGATAGGCTGTCCTGTGTTCATCACGACCCTTCCAGGCCCTGGACGTGAACAGGTATTTTTACCGTTTATAACAGAAGGACGGCCCATGACAAAAGGCTCAATTTAAACCAATCCCTTTATCGCGTCAATGGTATTCACAAGCCCCCCTTCTATTTCAAACTCCATGATTACAACTCCTAGTATGTTCATTTGGCAGCTTGTCGTAAATGCAGGCTGATGATCCATACCTCGCCATGATGAACCGCTAATCGTGCCTTGACTTCTACAGGAACTGATATTGTAATTTGGAAACCCAATTGTATGGCGACTAGGTTGGGGACCTCTCCGCGGTCATCGCGACTCAGATGAAAATCCAGCCCTAGGTCCCTATCAACATACAATTGAAATTAATTGTCAGCTGAGCTATGTTTACATGGATGGCATCGCTCTATTTCGGACGACGAAGCACAACTTGAAATTGGCTTTCGGTGATGATGTTGGAGTGCCAGTGGTATTTAAAGGCACATAGCGTCATTGCCCCTCTCAAATCCACCTCTCAGCCTTTCACTTTCATCATCTGAATCCACCCCGCACCCTCCATCTCAGAGAAATTATGACAGACGCAGAGACCTTCAACGTTGTCTTCGTTGGTGGGGGCAACGTCATGTTTGGTAGGTCTCCAAAGCTTCGCACCTCATTCTAAGAACCGTTGCTCATGGTATATCTAAAGGGTCTGATGAGGGGCCTTGGAACCACTCACTTCGATTTGAAAGGTGAGCTCATCCACTCGGGGGCTCCAACCAATTACTCATAAATTCCTAGAAAATTAGGAGAACGCTTGCGAGTCGTTGCTGTGATCGACCCCAACATCGCTCGCACAAGCGCCACCATCCAAAAGAAACTCGACCCCTCGAGCGGCGTCGCACATGCATACGCATCGACCAAAGTCTACAAAAGCTTTGCCGAATTCTGCGAACAAGGTCTCGAGCCACCTCGCGTCTTCGTCATTGGCTCGCCTCCCATGTTCCGAGGGTCAACGCAACCTGGTCGTAATATCGAGAAGGAAATCATCGAGAAGTATCACGGATCTAAAAACATTGCTATCTTTGTTGAGAAGCCTGTGACTACTGGGCCTCAGGAGGACATCGAGGATGCTTATCGGGTTTCGCGGCTTATAACCGAATCAAGGGTCCTCTGCTCAGTCGGGTAAGTAACTCAATTGATTCACCTCACAATTGTATTGACCTGTTCCTAAGATATATGCTCCGTTATCTTAAAGCCGTTCGGTTCATGAAAGAAATCCTTGAAACAAATAATCTGCATGTCATGAACACGATTGCCCGCTACGCTTGCGCCTATCAATCGATCGCGAAGCTCGATTGGTGGGATAAGTCCAAGAGGTCAGTGATACTTTCGCTCCAAGCTCATGATTAGCGTCTGATGTTTTAATTAAAGTGCGGGCCCTATCATCGAACAGGGAACCCATTTCTGTGATTTATCGCGCTATTTTGGCGGGGATGTAGATATTCCCTCTGTTCGTGCTCACACTGTCGAATGGAATGATACCCCTGGACGGCTTTCCCGTCAGACTATTGATGAAAGCCTTATCCCGCCGGAGCGCAGAATTCCTCGTGTTACATCAGCTCATTGGTAAGTTCCTCTGGTATGAGATTGATATCTTTAAGGCGACTAATATCTTTATACACAGGAGATATAAGAGTGGTGCTGTGGGCAGCCTGACTCATGTCGTCGCCCTTCAAGGGAAGACCTACGCTTGTGAATTCGAAATATTTGCAGATGGGTATTACTTGAAGTACGCCCAGATTTATGTTTTGAATCCAACTGACAGCTGATTCTTCTTCATGTATAGGCTTGTAAACCCATATGTGGCGCCTCGTCTTTACTTAAGAACACCACTCGAAGATGAAGAGCAAGTCTTCGACTTCGCGGATGATGACCCGTTCTACACCGAAGTTGATGCATTCATCGACGTTGTCGAAGGAAAGGCTACACAAGATGCTATTTCAAGCACTTACGAAGGTGGGTCTTTCAATACCTAGTTGAAATTTTGTCCCTTACCAAAGTCGACTTTAGACGGAGTCAAGACGTATGAACTCACATGGGCCATTCGACTGGCAAGTGAAGAAAGCCGTGCTTGAGTCGAGCGAATGAGAGCTAAAAGAAGAGGACTCGATTACTTTCAAGTTCAAACTCCCTAGAATTCGTTTACTTCGTTGTTATTCGCCTTTGTAGGTATTCCGAATTTTGCACACTCGAATAAATTCATTTACATCACGTCTAATACGAAACACAAATGGCGACTAATACGATCAAAGGACCTTCAATCTTGAACACGTTGTTGAACGTTCTCGGTTCACTGGTCCTGACTCTGTTATAGGCAAATAAATTAGATGAGCGGCACGGTCGTGCTTTAAGTAAAACTTACCTGCCAATGAGCGAATGCATCTAGCATCCGCAGCGCCAGCAGCCACGGCCAGAGACGCAGTATCCACGGCAGAAGTTGCGGGTGAGGCAGCCAGTGATGACAACACCGTTG
>NHTK01005568.1:0-10112 GCA_002938355.1 Panaeolus cyanescens | reverse complement strand
CTATAGCTAAGTGGTTACAGCGACAGATTAGAAATCTGTTCCTCTATGAGGGCGTAGGTTCGAGTCCTACTGGCGTCGTTCAGGTTTTTCTGATACTATTTTGCTTTCAGCAATGACCAAATTGTATTCGATCAAGATTTTTTTGAGCAGGAGCAGTCAACGCATTGAAATGGCCCTGAAGGTCGGATGCGGCAAGGCTCGTGCAAAATAGAGTAACAAATATAATGTTTTTTATCCTTTCTACTGTGCTTGCAACAATGCAATTGCTAACTGTACAGGTGTAACCAATAACCAAATGTGGATTGCAAGTGCATCAGCGGCGCTGATGACCTTACGCCAAACAAACAACTGGACAGCAAAGCCGGCCACCACAGTTCATTTGATTTCATAGCAATACCTAGCAGTTTCAAATCCATGCTCGTCTGTCTATTACCGGATTATTGCGTTGAGTGAATTAGGGTCACACATAGGCTGAAGGGAAGAACTGTGCATTCATAATTCATGTATGGAGTCAACTAGTCAAGCATGCTACCGGGTACAAAAAAACCCATGCGGGAATGAAAAATAACACGGGGTAGCAATTAGCCTACATGCACGAAAAATGAAGCCTGACATGAACATTGTAAGTCATAAAAGGATTCTTGCCCGTTGAAAGGTTTATAGCAACATCACTATAAGGTGTGGAGTAAGGGGGAATTGGAACGTAGCGGAGGAAGAAGAAATGGTGCGCGAATGTAAGGTACGGCGATGGAGATGAGGGATAAAGCGCACGGGAGAAAGGGATGATGAGGAGGAAAAGTGAAAAACAAAGTATGTTTTTATGGGTTTTCAAAAAATATTTTTTGTCGACAGTGTCCTTCTGGCTGTTGTGAAACCACACTTCCCTCTTATTCCGTCCGATGAAAAGAAAACCTCCTCCTCATCTGTGGTTATTCTTCATCATCATGGACAGTCGGAAAGGAAGAGGGCAAGCGCATGAAGGATGAAAAAGAAAGAAAAGTGGAGTGAGACAGAGACGAGACAGATACTAGGAGCGAGAAATCAAAATGAAAAAGAAAAAAAACATGAACAGTCGTAAAAGGCAGCAGAAAAAATATACTATGGGCCGAGACTACTATGAGAAAACCAGATGGCGATGAAGGAGAAGAGGAAAAGCAGAATGGCGATTAGTGAGAAAAAATGAATATGAAGAATCTGATTGGGGGCTGGAGATAAGGGAACCATAAATAATCAAAGTGAATCAACGGAGACAGCGGGTGTCTGGGCAAGAGATTTTAAACGGGAGCCTCTGCCGAACAAACCAGACACAGAGAGACAATATCATAGGGCAAGTCCAGATTGGCAGTCAGTAGGAGGAGATAATAGTCCATGCGGTCAACCAAACCCATGTGGAGACCAGGGCGAGGGGCAAAGGAGATCGATGACCGACCAGAGTTGCATGCTTCCTTTTGCATTCATATGCACAGTAACGCCAAAGGACTGCGCCGTGGTCGCCCAAATGTGAGGTTGTGCCCCAATGTCTTGCAAACGTGTTACGATGATGATCGAAACAAAGTTCGACTGCGTGTGGGAACCGCAACACATCCGGAAATCATTCCAAGTCAAGCCAAAAGTAAGCAGCTGCTATATAAGAGCATGAACATGTCAGCAAAGAAGATCCAAGAAGGATACAGAAACATACCAACCTAACCTAATCCAATCGCATTGGATACCAAATCATTCAGATGGTCTTTGATTAGAAATAGTACCATCTGAAAATTTTCACGGTGACAGATCAGAGTAAGCAAGCAGCGATAGGTTGGGGCGGTTGAACACCGGGACCACGGGATTTCTGCTGACAATTGTTCGTCTAGGACAGGTGACGGTTCCACGATAGCCCTGTGCTTCGCGGGTCCGAAGGGTATTGATGACTGGGCAAGGGTCAACATGGCATCATGGGGTTAAATGGAGGGGAAAATTGGAACAGTCTGGGACCTGAGAGCTGAAAGAACGCGACACGTCTGTCTACGCATGTTGGGAGACCGGGGAAGCACGGATAACGTGCTACAAGAATAAGGATAGAAAACCCCGCGGAGGATGAGAAGAAAAAAAATCATCTCATCCAAGCGGATGGTGGGATTTGGCGAGTCAAGTCCAAGTGAGTAAACAGGTGGAATCGTCCAATACGGAGATTGATCTCCCGGGAGTGATGATGGAGGGAGGGCTTGGTAGACCCAAATAAGGGGAAGGAAGTTCCGATGAGAGCTATGATAATACGATACGATAACGAAACAAAGAGAAAGAGAAAAAAACTTCAGAATAAGCAAAGCGGAAAGTGTCAGACAATGGAGAAAAAATAACCCCCGATTTGGCCTGTGAGTTGCATCTATGACGAGGACGAGTGTCGTCGGAGGCCATCCGCCCTGATGTCGATGAATATAAGGTGGCGTTGGTATGTAGGGGAGAAGTGTAATGGAAATACGAATTCGACGAAGGCGATGTGGCAAAGTCATGAAATAGAGGGTGGTCTTTAACCAGAAAGACTGGCTAAAGACGTCGAATGCAAGAAATCCGGTGATAGGTGCAAGACAAAATGTATGACGGATACGAATCGAAGTGATGCCAGGCCAGGTGCCGGTGAATAAAAAATAGTACAACGCATGACTGGGAGACGCGATAAAATGAACAGAGAGACACAGACAGGAGAGACATGAAACACTGTAAAAAAGGGGTAAAAACGTAAACATATAGAATAAAAAAGGGCATGTAAGAGCATAAAGACTAACACAGAATCAGAGACCAAAATAGTCCACGATCTACCTCGAGAAGGTGAAATTGAAAGAGAGGTGCGTGTAGTCGTGTTTTCGGGTGAACCGCGATTGTAATGTATGGTAGTAATGATGTTGGTGTGAGTGTTGGAAATGGATTGATCAATGAACCGAATGACGATGATAATGTGATGATGAGATCTAGAGAGTCGAGACGGGAAGAAAAGACGAGACGAGAGAGAGAGAGAAGAAAAAAGCAGAGGGAGGAAGAGGTGCCGCGCTCGGATAATAGATAGCAGGCGGTTCATTCTTTTGTAGAACCAATCAACAAATTCATCTTTTGCTCCTCGACGTTTACCAGGCAGATTGCATGCCTACGGGTCGGAGATGAGGAGGTAACCCAAACATTGTGACGTTGAACGCCGAGTCGAAGCGGGTGGCCTCGCGCCTGGGATCAATGTTCTCGTTGTTGGGTATGAACGACGACCTACGCGCAAACTCGCCAAGGCCACCTGAATATGGAACATAATCGTATCTGCTCATGGGCTGAACCTGAGAATAAGACCTGCCATGGTAATTGTGGTCCTGGTTGGGCACCAAAGGCAGCGTTCCCTGTGTTTCAAACGTCATCTGTTGGCAATGCGACTGAGAGCGCATATGTGAAGCCGGACAGGTGTTTTGAGAGGGTTGCATCTGTCCCATGACGGTCCTGTAGCCTTGCTGAGGGAATTGATACATGACCGGCTCGTTGGCAATCATATTGTATGCAATGGGCTTGGCCGCTGGCGGGTAGTTGCTGAGCACGGGGTTCCAATTCTGGTTATAGATGTGAGGTGCGATTTCTTGCGGGCGCGAAGGGTATGATGGTCCGAAAGACGTCGGTGACACATTGACAGGAGCAGGAGCTTGAACAGCTACATAATGACCGCTGACTCTATTGGGGTTGCGCGCAATGGGCTCATCAGCCGCTGGACTCCATTTCGCTGGCGGGGGTAGTAACTTGATCGGTTCGGCTGTGTACCACTTTTGTGCCGTTGCCATGTTAGCGCCCAAACCTGTAGAAGTCGTCAACTCCTTCGATTCACGCATCAACAGGCTTTGTCTCTTCTTGGGGACATATTCATCCCGGAGAGGACCGTCTTCGTCGAGATCAATCTCCATAGCATCTTGTTCAAACTTCTCCTTTTCGAGTCTCTCCTTCAAACGTTGCTCCATTCCGAGGAAGTAGGGCTGGGGGATATCCATCTCAGCGATGGCGGTGGATGCCTGAGTAATTTCCTCAATAGCCTTACGGACAATGGAGTGTGGGTTCGAAGAAGGACGCGAGATAGGTTGTGGGTGAGTCGAAGAAGAAAGAGCAAGGTGGTACCGCATGACGTGAGAAAGCCATTGAGACCACTGCTGGGAAGAAATGGACAGATCATGAGCAAAGATTTCAAGCGTGAGGGCCTCGAGCTTGTTGAGCAGCTGAACGGGAATGTTGGAGATGGAGTGCCTAAAAATGGACTAAGTCTTGGAGAACGTTAATGAACTGGGAGAAGAACGTACCAAGTCTTGTTGCTAAAAGTATGGTCATCTAGCCACTTGTTGGCGAGCATGCAGCCGAGGACGATGAGCCGAAAGGGAGCACTAGTCTCTGATGCTTCGGGATTGGAGTCGCCCAATAAGGCGGCCCTAAAAGTGGCCTCCTTGACCCGATCGGGTCCAAATGGGACAGCATCAAAATAGACAGGCAGCCGCACGATGTACCAAACGGCCAGCAGGACGGCAGAAGGCTGCAATAAAGTGGACAACAAGAGAGAATGAATGGCAGGGGCCAGGTGGTTGGGCGGGGTTACAGCATGAGGTGATGCACTGTTGCTACACGAGCCAGACATGATATTAATCAGCTCAACGTCAAACAGGAATAGGAGAAAGAATGACTCACGAAGGCTGAACAAACGACGGTGGGAGACTGAAACCTGTTGTACAAGCCTTCCAAACGTAAGTAGCAACCCAGTCAGACAGTGGCTCTGCCAACTTCTTGTAGTTGTCAGTGGCACTGGGTATAATTGGAGTGACTGGTGGAGGAGGCAGTTGCTCTTGTTGCTGCGGTGGTTGATGAAGCTGATCGGCAATTGAAGGAAAAACAGGCAATGGGGCTGAAAGGACCTCTTTTTCAACGTAAGAATTTGTGTCGACTGCGGCGGGTACTCCAGAATGATGCTGGTAATCAAGTCGAGGGGGATTGACAGCAGCAATGGCATTATCAATGAAATCAGCAAAAGGAGTGGCGGGTTCGAGAGGGCTTGAACCAGAGTCTGGTCCGCTGTCTAAACCAGGATCGATATCATCAGGAGAATGGACCTGGTTTAAAGACAATTGTCGTTGACGTTGTTGTTGTTTATAAAAGGGGTCGAATGTTGCCTGTTTTTGTGATGAGACATGACCAGAGACATGGGCGGTGGAATGAGAATCCCTCGAGTGCATGGGCGGAATACACGCTTGAGCGTGAGGACCTTTAATGACTGACGCGTTGTCCGCGACGGTCAACCCTCTAGGAAAAGACGGCGTTTGGACCCAAATTGAGCTGTTAATCCAGATTGGAATTGACTTTATAACTGGATGAGCAACAGATTTTTGTTGAACAGTACAAGTTGGAACTGGCATGCAGTCTTTGCTGAACTCTGGGGTAACGAAAGACCCAGATTCCTTGTTGTTGTTGTTGTTGGTGGTGGTGGGTAGAAGTTGAGGAGAGGGTGTTGATGGATGTCGGTGACAATGAGCACGATAGAGAGTGAAAATTTGATAGTCGTAAGTCGTAAAACAAATGGCAAACGCACAACGAAGGCGTGCCTTTTGGAAGGACCGGTCTTTTGCCAGAAAAAAGGGCGCTAATGCGAGTCCAGCTGAAGAGCAGAGCTTTTTTCTGCGCGGTCGGCGATCCAACTTGGGGGAATTTCCCTTTTTTCATACTCCCTTTATATATGTATATTATGTAATACTTTCCCACGATCAGTTATCGATCCAATCTTGGCAAACTGTACTAACTTGGCACGTCCCTCTCCTAAACTCCAAATAAAATAATACTCATGGACCAAAATTCTGCGTCTTTATTACAAGCTGTTCCAGGTGATTCAATCACTCTAGGTCAGCTTAAAGCAATGGTTGGTACCATTCCTAAACCAAAGGTATCAATTACTCCGAAAACGAGTCACTTTCTAAACTTAGCATTCTCAACAGCAATCACTCTTCGACTTTCAATACGACGATGAGGACACTGTCATGAATGAAATAGAAGAGTTTTATTCTTATATTGAAATGCCTCAAGTAATGGAAAATATGAAATCTTGGGAGGGTTGTTTTCCTGAAGGCTCGTTTATTTCATGTCGTCATTCTATACGCGCTTATACCTTAGTGCTCCCATAGACGTCGAATGGACAAAGGCTCCCCTTTCAGCACGCAGGAAGCACGTAGAGTTCCTCCTTGAGAGTTTGGAACACCGAGATGCTGAGATTCGTTTCACAAACGCACGTCGTCTCTTTTACATTCTTCAGGGTAATTCTTCTTTTTCTTTCCCAAATACATGAATTATCCACGCAGTTCCCGAATCTGACTCATTGACAACACATCAGGAACCTTTGCCGAAACTGTATGTCCAGAGGACCAACTACACTGGATATTCGAGAATTGCAAAGTCGTTCGCGCAGCAAACGGTGTCAGCAGCATTGTAGAAGCCATCAAAATAGCTGGGCACAAGCACGACCTTCTATAGTTCGTCCACCTTTATTCATTTCTTCATAATCCCCCTTTCTTATACTGCTTTTGTTCCTTTTCTTAGTAATTTATCTGATCAGGATGCCGCCCATCTCCATATTACAGTCCAAGAAAAGTCAGATCTCATTGAAGAGGTCCTGACCGAGGTATCAGTCTACCTCGGCATGCTTTATCATTTGATAGAGGTCTTCAAAGGCCATGACGACTTTGCCGACGAATTAAGTCAGTGTGATATCCTGGGATTCATTGCTAATATCTCCACCCTGCTTTACTCACACTCCATTCCGTTTTCCGTTGACTTGCAGTGAGCCTTGACCCGCCATTACCGGTTTACCTCTTCAACATCGTGTCAGGCCTCAAGGATAAAAGTGCAAAGGGCTATCCCATCAAAAAGGTGTGCATCTATTATGTACTTGGGGCCACCATTTAATTGCTATTCAATACTAGTTGCTCCTCGTTTTATGGAAAACACTTCTGACATGTTGGGGCGGCATGCGCGATCATACACGCGTCAAAAAGCTTGCCCGAGAGCTTGCAGGGCTCCCGCCTGCTTCGGAAAGTTGTACGTTCTCCTCGCTCTCCGAGAACCGACACGCTACTGAGACACGCGGTATTTACAACGTAAACTAGCCGAGAAGATCAAATCCTCCCCTATCGACATCGACGTCTTCCACAACGAGACCTCCGTCAAGTACCCCACGTTCACTCCATCACCACAACCCCCTCCCTCGTTGGAGGCCACGCCCCTCGCGAAAGCCATCCCTACCTCATTGACTTCTCGCCTCGCAAAGGCCTATTCACCCATACCTGTTCGACATCATTACCACCACGATGACCTTGATTCGAATAATGGATCAGGACTACCATCTCAATTCAACTCGCATTTTGGTGGCAACAATGGTTCTTTCAGACAGCCACAACCCCCTACACCCGCTCCTTCGCCGCCTCCACCTAATCCCAAGCCTAAGAAGCAACAGTACCAAACGGACCAATCTCGTCCTTTCTTGTTCCCATTCTCCAAGAATAGCCAACTTGGTCCTGGGATGGACAACAAGCTCATTCCATTTGCCATTGACGAGGCAGATCGGTTGTACAATAAACATATGTATGTGAGCTTGGCACTTGCACAAATGTGGAGAACGAGAGAAGACTGTATGACTGCAGAGAGCGGATTGGAGAAAATGCCAGGCATGGAAGACGATTTCAGATCATCGACCTTCAATTCAGACGTAAGCCCTTTCCTTCTAATGGCTTGAAGCATTCTGATATGCGAAATGTCCATAGGAATCAGAAAACGGAGAACCTTTGCCTGATGTCGCTTTGTTGGATCAAAAGATCGAGGAAGCCATTGAGGCAATCAGGAAAGCACAGACACCAACCGAGAAGCGAAAGGCCCAGGAGAGGAAGGAAGACCTTATGCGGTTGAAGAGGGTAGAACAGATATATGTGAGACAAGTCTAATTGCAACATATCTATCTACATGTGCTAATGTCCTCGAATCATCTTAGAGTGCTGTTCTTCCTGTCCTATCTGGTTGGGTATTGGTGTTGCTGAAGCTGCTGCTGGCTACTGTGTCAGCAAGTACCAACCTGCAGCCGCCCCAGTCATCGACGTCTTCTGCATTCCCTCCTAACAACATGTCACGTCAGTAAACACGCTAATATTGGGTGGTGTCAATGCTCAATTTTTGGCCTACAGCTCAGGACTCCATGCCAACTATTCCTCCAACGCTTGACGAAATCGACGTGACTCGCCACAGAGAAATTACATCAAAGGCAGTCTCGGCAATTCTATTACTCGTGTTGAAATGGTTCAAAGTTTCTCGTAAGTGATTGGTCAGATGGATACTTGTATGTTGTGGACTAAGCTCTTTGTGTGTAAAGATGTGATGAAATTCCACCATCTGGGCCAGCACCTTTTGGACACCAACTGCCTACTGTTGATTTTGAAGATGTTCGGTCTCCAAGAGGTCACAAACTCTGTCGTTTCCAAGGCTGACTCGCCAGAGAACAAGTGAGCAATTCGCCACATGTCAGTTTATCAAACCTGACGCAGTTTTGCGCAGTTTCTTCAGATACTGTCTTGTCAACCTGTCGCGTAACCCGCAGCCCATCCGCCCGGAGGAAGAGGGACAACGGGCACCCAAGCAGAACATCAAAAAGATTCATCAACTCCCGAACGGCGAAATTCGTGAAGAAGAAATTGAACTTATCACGGAGTATTCATGGCGCAATTTCTTCGCTACCATTAACTTTGCGAAAATTATGCAAAAGTTGAGCAAAGGAAGGTCCCACAGAATTTGGATGCTGGTTCAGTATAAAAGCTCCGTGAGTCACTTCGTTTCAATGTTTAAAGGCGGGATAATGAACGGATAATTACAGGCTGTTTTGAAGAGAGTGTTGAGGGTGAACCACCCACTCTTACAGCTTCACGTTCTGAAGTTGATCAAGAGCCAAGTGCCATTCTGCGGACGCAAATGGAGGCAATGTGAGATCCACTTCATTGTTTGAAAATTATTATTCACATCTGGGATTTCAGCGAACATGAAAGTCATCACATCCATTTACTTGAACTGCCGACCTGAGCTGAGAGACGAGTGGCTCGCTGGAACGGAGCCTGACGACGCTGGTGATGCACAGGCGCAGGAACATGCACTCCGGCACCTCGTCAAGTTCTGTAAGGAGGCGCAGTTTATCCCATTATTAGCATACTAATTGTTTTGTTAGACAACAACAAACGGTATGGGCCAAATGCAACTGCGGCTCAGCCCCAACCTATGCATCGCAGGTCTGGCAGCATGTCCCAGATGGAAGGTCTGCACGCTGACCCTGCCCTCTCCTCACTCATCCGCCCTCTTGGTACACCCAACATTGTCGAGTCGGACGTATTCCCGCCATCGCGCTCCCATGCACCTGACCCATCTATCTTCCTTCCTTACATACCCGAGGATATTGCTTTCGAGGAGGAATATGAAGAATACCTATCTGACCTCGGGTTTTCTGACACGAGTGCGAACGACTTTTCATCTTGGAGTTCATCGTCATCTGGATCGGCGTTAGACGAATCGCTGTTCTCTGGCGGGGGGAAATCAGCCTGGCACCGTCTTCCAGATTTTGTTACCGAGATGACAGAGGGTATTAGTGACAGTGAGAGTGTGGTTAGTATCGGAGAGCTTGGAGATGAGAGTCGGTTAGATTCCACTCGGGATGGTGGGGACATTGTAGAAGATGAGAATGTTAACAACTGGGAGGTTAGTAGAGTCTTTTTTTCTTTGGAGCTTTTATTGATTTAATTTCATCATTTAGC
The DNA here is from genome assembly GCA_002938355.1 of Panaeolus cyanescens. Taxonomy (NCBI): domain Eukaryota; kingdom Fungi; phylum Basidiomycota; class Agaricomycetes; order Agaricales; genus Panaeolus; species Panaeolus cyanescens. Next base: position 303 of record NHTK01005568.1, on the reverse strand, counting down.
ACATGAGTCCCAAGACGATGGCAGCACTTCCCAAGTCGCCTGCTGGAAGACGAGGGAGCTCAGGCAGCGGATTAAGACCCGTCCGGCCCTTTGCCTTGGACGATGATGGCTCGGCATTGGAAGACGAGGACCTTGAGGCGCCGCCTCATCTTGGACGCGAGCCACCTTCGGGAGAGTTTCCGGCCGGCGCAAGTGTTGACGAGGTGGAGTATGCTTATGGGTGCGTTTATTTTCTTTTTTTTTTCTTTTTTATAATGTTTATAAATCTTTTTATAGGGTTTAATCTATGGGTCATTGGGAGAT
>NHTK01005567.1:0-10110 GCA_002938355.1 Panaeolus cyanescens | reverse complement strand
AAGGACTCATACATGCCGTGCAAAGCAGCGGCCCACTCTGAACATACTGCTAGTAATCAATTATTATGTGAACGACATGGAGTCAAAAATCTCTTGAAGGTTGTCTTGAGTCAGGATCAAAGGGAATGGGAACGTTGTTGGTTGAATAGTCAAAGTGGTTTTTTCCATAGTTTGGGCATGTGCGGCGAACCCTGACCATCGCCGATTATAGCGAGAAACTTTGCACAAAAGATGCTCCAAAAACATCGGTCCAAAGTCAATATCCTTCTTGTCGACGTCCGTTAAATTTGTATCAAGAAATTGATAAAGTGCTGTGAATGCAGCATATACGGCGTGGCCAGACTTGTCGTCAATAAGAAATCCTAAGGTTTTCAATGCTCTCCAAGCTCCAAGTTTCCGATTTTTGTTGATCCAGCACACAATCTCCTGTGTTGTCGGACGGATACAAAGCCCGGCCAATGCCAAATTGTTTGTGCACTGAAACACCGTCAATCCTGTCTGAAATCCTGGGATTTGAAGGCCCACTAAAAAATGAAATGTCTCCGTCCAGGTTGGTTTTGGCTCGACCCAATTCTCAGGGTTTGTATTTAATCTTGACCCTAGAAACGCTGCCCATTTATCCTGAATAGCGTCTGCCCAGTAAGGTTCGAACTTTGCCTGAATACCTTGAACGTTCTGCCGACCATCGGGTGCCAGACTGAAGGCTTTACTTGGTTGACCCCAAACCCGAAGATCGAAGCAGTGGATGAACCCTGTTAGCTTACTGGCTTTAGGATTGGATCCAAATATAGCATCGTTGTAAGATAAAGCGGTTTGGAAGTCTTCTGTCATTTGCGATATAGAGTTGGAGAAAAACCCTGTTGCTTTGGTGGTAACGGTATTGAGAAACAATTGCGTCCCTGTTCCCTGTCCCGTGCCCATGTAGGATAGAAGGTTACTGAGTCCTATGCGAGTGACCATAAGGCTCGAGGGAATATGTGTGGACAATATTTGTGCATATTGAGAGAATGAACGAATAGGATCGGTATGGCTGAGAGGAAAGGGGGCACTTCCTGAAAATTGAATTGGATTTGATCCAAGCAAAACCTGGTGCACTTCGTTACACTCTACAGGAGCGGACCGTTTGTGATTTAAAGCTTCGCGGATAATAAGGCCTAATGTACCAAGGCCTACGTGAGTACCTGGAACAATTGATTTTGCCAATGGCCGGTAGATGGGTAGATCTGAAGGGATTTTAAGAGAAATTGGTGTTTTGGGTTTGGAGTTATAACGCGATTCCTCTATTGGTAGATCAACGTCATCATCGCAAAGCCTATGACCAACGGATAGACCATTTATGACTTGAAAGTTGATGCGTTTAAAGGTTGCAGCATATCGAACAATGCTTGGATGTTGTTCCACAATGGCGAAAAGGGAGGCCAAAAATGGTTGGAGATTCTGTTTGGTTTGGTCGGCCTTTTGTTTAATTATTGATCCATACATCCTTTTATCACTTCCACTATACGTGTTACCGTTGGGCTTTGGAAAAACACCTGTTGGGCTGTGAAGAAAAGGGGCTATGCCATCATAAAAGAAGATGGCGTTCCCTCCACATGCCGTCTGAAGGCAGTCGAGCAATGCGCCGCGCAACACCGCACGCTGAAAAACAGTTTCGATTGAAGTTGACGTCCTAGCTGAATGTTTGACGCGGGTATATATGTCGAAATTTTGGATAGCAGGATAGATGATGTTGTTGGATAAAATGTCGAGTAAAATGTGTGGGCCATGTGTCGTATATACAAACTCCTTTGCCATATTGTGACGATGGGAGAATTTTAACGGCTTGATATTCTGTTGATACGGAGATAAAGAAATTGTGTTGGAAGTTGACGTGGATTTTATAAGGCCATATAGATCCGCAGGTAGGGTTTGGAGAGAAATTAAAACACCCTTTGATGTAGTGGATTCAATACGTTGACAATCTATTTTGTGTTTGGAAAGGTTGGCTGACGAAGTTGCGATATCGGTAGATTCAAGATCTTTTTGAAAGCAGTCTGTAAGAAACCTGACGATGTGATCCACCAATTGAGCATATTTAGGCCACCTTTGAGCAAGGGTATCAAACCCATGCTCGTTATGGATAGACAAAAGATTGGAAACGAGTTGATGTCCATTCCTTTGATGCCAATGATAGGCCCGTATCCATGCACCACAAACTTCAGCTTGGATGGCTCGCTTAAGAAAGGGAGAAGTGTGAACGAAATGCTTCATTTGAGGAAGGAATTTTGCGGCTTCAGTGAGAAGATCAAGATCGAGGACGCATGCAGACAGAGGATTGTTGATAGACAAAATTGGAATGTATGCATCAAGCACAAGACTTTCTTGTGAAGAACTGGCAAGAGTGTTGATAAAGGTGCTGGGGTTTCCAATGTTTGACATCTTCCAAAATGCGTGATTGTCGATATAATCGTTGTATTCCAGTTCCAACTGTTTTGCAGATTTACGCATGGTAACGGGATCAAGCATGGCGTACAGGTGTTGATAGTTATCCGCCAATCGAAGTGTATCTTGCTGTGGATCTTCTGCGTTATGTCTAGGCTTTTTCCTTGAGTTGTTGGGTTTAGCACGTTTAAGGTCAATAGCAAAATCAAGGCCATGACGTTTGGTGTATTCTAGCACGGTATCCAACGCATTACTGTATAAATCATGTATTAGTATAACATGATTTTATTAATAAAAATGATGTGTGCATACACCAGGTTTTCGCATGGCTCCCACGTAGTTTCATTATACCCCTTCCATTCGACAAGAAACATAAGCTAAATGTATGCATTGAGCGATTGCGTTGTTCAATTTTAAACATTGAAATCGCACCTGTGACTCCTTCGTTACTAAATGCTCAATAACACTTTCAACCTCATACTCTACGTCATCCTCGCCCACATCACCGGTTTCATCCAAATCGTTGTCGTCCATATCATCCTCTGACTCCGACGTAGCCACCTCGTCGATAGGCCTTTTTAATCCACGCAGCTGATCACTATTTCCCAATGGCAACATATAAGAGTTTGAAGATATTTCACTGTTACTGTTTGACGTAGAGGGGGGGATAGGAATGTTGAATGTCGGATTAACATCTTCTGGAACGACGCGAGGAATATTGGGGGTGTTGATGGGTATATCTGTAACATTATTTCTTGCATTTGCATCCAAGTTAAGCGTGGTTGCCCTATTGTCAGCATTCTCGCTGAGATGCTGCCTATCGGGTCGAATGTGTTGTTTCAAATAATTTTGAATCATAGAGTGTTGCATCAGCCTGTTATTACTCAGTTAACTCCTGCACAGATAATAAAAAAATGGCTCTCTGACCCAGGAAAACCACTTGGTGCAACCTCGACAACATTTTGGTCATCCTTTAAGCGTACACAAAATACCATCTAGCAGGAATTAGTATCGCGTAGCGATGTACACAATAAACATTACGCACTTCTTTGTCTGTTTGGTAACAAGAGTCGACACTTGTAATGCTTTGAAGAACATTTTCTGGTGAGTCGCCCAATTGTTCATCAATGGTACTTGTATCCACAGGCGTAACACTCTTTCGACGGGTATTGGAACGACGTTTTTTGGGCTGTAACCTGGAATGCGCCTTAGTGATGATGTGATTGGTCTTATTTCGCCGAATCCGCTCTGCAACGACTTTAATGAACCGAGGAGGTTTCAATCCACTTTGTCGTGTACCAGTTTGGATATGAGCTTGTCGTCGGTTTAGCTCTTTTTTGGTAATCGGGATGTAGATAGACGAACACTCCAGCGTGTGCCACTGATAATACGCCAAATTTGTTTGAATTTGACGAGAATCTGTTTGGGGATTAAAGGGAAGGGGTTGCATCGTGAACTCCTTGCTGTTTTCATCTATACCAATGATTTGATTCAAGAGAGCGTTGAGATTTAGTTTAAGGCTGAGGTTGGACAAAGACAGAGAGTTGTAGAAGTTGAAAACGGCTTCGCGGGCAAGGCGGTTGGCGCAATCGTTAAACGAACCAAGAGTCATAGGTCCATGGGTTCCAAAATCAAGGTGCGTATCTTTTGCGACAGCCCTGGTCGTATGGAATGAGGATATATTCCCGAATCCTGTATGTTTTGTTGCATTCACTGATCCTGTTCGGTGTGTTGTGGCCTTTGAGCAGTATAGTACGTAGCCAACGCGATTTGCTGGACCTGCCATATTATACATCGCCTTTAACTCTGCATCGTTAACAAACGATTTGTGGGAAGATTGGTCCTCCTGAGGCGCAAACCCGGAGTGCATATCTACACCTTTGAACGTCAAAAAAAGAATCCATGCGCCAATTTCAGCACAGTACAGTCCCCACCGGGCCAGGCAAAATATGCCTGGATGTCCAGCTGTGTGAAAAATTATGAATATCGATAATGACGATCCGGTACTAACTGGAACTTACTGGGACCAACACGGAGAAGAAGCACAAAGAGCGTAAACCGGTTTGGATCATCGGATATGTCGGTGTGCCATTTCCCCTGTATATCACCTATCGATGTCGATAGATCTTCTCCTAACGATGAAACATTCATTTGGACAGAAGTTGCCGCTGGCTCTAGGCCTCCAAACGTAAAAGTGTTCGCATAATTTGCATGGAAGTCGCAAATTTCATATTCGAACTTTGAGACACTTTTTGGCAGTATGAGACGATGAAGCTTGTGAAGAGTTTGAAGTACGGAGATTATACGAGAAGATGTTGCAGGTACTTTGGATTGAACGGCAGGAACAATAGTTCCAGGGCCATCGCCCTTCATAACTGTATTTCCCAAACTATACGAACCATCGTGTTGATGGTGTGGCGAATTGCGAAAGGAGCTGCGGTCGTTTTTTTTTAGGCCATTTAGTTGGTATATAGGAACTTCCCCCGTTGTTCCCCAAGTTAATTGAGCCAAGCGAATAGAAGCGGACTTGATTTTGGAAAAGTCTGGGTAGTGGGATAGGGATCCTAAAGTATGAAGGCAAGCAACCGTCTGTAATCGATTGATGTCTCCATTTAATAAAACTCCAAACGGTATCCCAGGAACGAGTTGAACCATACCCGGAATTGGTTCGACGATGTATTTACCGTTTTGAAGTTTTGGGAAGCAAGCTTGAGGTGTTTTTATGGCCAAAAGTTGCTCGTAGTGCGCCTTGGATGTGTTGATGTTATAGGTGGACGTGTACGCATATCCGGAATGGTATCGTTTGTCTGTTGCTAGAACATATGTCGAAGATTGTGGATATTTGCCAATGTCAGAAGATTCGGATGGTGGAGGTTTAAGTTCGGTTTTCAACGCATTCTTGTTTGGTGGAATTACGGAGTCAGGATAGACAAAATCAACAGTTGTATTGGGTGTAAGAGATGATGCAGGGGCTGTATGTGAATTGAAAAAGAGCAATCTACTATCAACTTGTTGCCCTATGGCTTGTTAGCAACATATATGGAAGTTTTATAAGTTAATGCGACTTACTCCAACTCTCGTCGTTAAACGCGGGAGAAAGGGATATGGTAGAAGGTGACGTGGCTTCTGTGTCTGTGTCATCGACGCAAGCATATAGCTCAGACTAAAAATATATTTAGCAGGCAACAATTTGGGTTTTTGGTGTGCTTACATTTTCCATGCTCATAGCGCTGGTACAAGGTGCTGGATGGTCGGCAAACGTGTGTGCGTGCGAATATTGAATGTTTGCACACTCTGATTAATATTATCGCTCTTTTCATCAGTCAAGTGACGTTGGTATTGGCGTATCGATGTGATTGCGGGGAATGGATTGTGGACTGCAGTAAGGTTATTACTACGTATGCAAGCACCCCATTCACAACTTATAAATATTTAACCTCCACAAATTTTGTCATTAAAACGCTGATATTCTTACCCACACCCCTTTTCACCTATACCAATGGCGGATGTTTCGGGATACTATCTAGGGTCACCAGAGGGTTACATGTTCCATAAAGGTGCTCTGGGTCCCCATATATACGTCCATGGGCACTTTTAATAGTACAAAATGCGTGCAGTTTCATTGCCACTCGGAATACAGGCCAAGTACCAACGTCGGCCCACTATTTACTCCCTACTTACGCCTTCAGCACTCCAAAACGACCACAGAATTTGGGTATAAGGGGGTGAGTGTGAGAGACATAAGCACCAGTACTTTGTAGTGAAAGCAAAGGGTATGCACACTAAATGATTTAATCAGTTTCACGATAAATAAAACGGGCGGTTACTTACAAAAAAGACACAGGTTACACTGAAAATGTTGACGCTACCAGTCCTAAGGCTAAAGGTAAACATGCTGGAAATAAATAAGCAATAATTAACGACGGACTGATACGTTTTTGCCTTACCAAATCGGCCAACGAAGCCACACGCTAGAGGCTCAAGGCAACCAACCCTCTCCGGCTCAAGGCTTGAGCCAAAGGGCAAGCAACCTAGACACCAGCACAATCAAGGATGTACAACAAAAAAAAAAATGGCAGAGGGGGACTTAACTAAGTTGTACCCAGCATAGCGAACGTTTCAGCCTGTGATATAAATAAGCAATGATATGCCGGGTACATGAAAAAGGAGACAAAGACGCACCTTTAACCCAGCATAATGTGAAATAAATCATATTCAGTCAAGCCGTTGTGTGTATTTTTTGGGCACTAGGCGGGTGTTTGTGTAAGAACCAGACTCCAGAGGTGAGGTGAAATGGAAAGCGTACATCACGTGTTTTTGAACTGGTGATGCAGAAATACTCAGATATCTGCGTGTGAACGCAATATTCACATGGTAAACTTGAGCAAAAAACGGAAATGCACTGGAACGCGTGGAATGTAAATTGTGAGCGATAATGCCAAAGAACGTATGATATGCGTTACACCTGTTAGGTTTGAAGAAGCTGTGTCGGAAGTAGGAGATGGCGGCTGTGTGATATCAAAGCGGTCGGTTCTGGATTTCAACAGGGACCTTGGCATTTTTAAAAGCGTTGGCGACACCCTTGCCCTTCTCTTCCACAATGTGAGGGGTGTTATCGGTGGTACTTGTGTTAGGTGGCACTGCATTAAGGAGTATATTGAGTGGAATAATTATCTGAAGTTGCATGAGGACTGCTTTTACCAGTATTTTATCGGTTTTTGGTGATGGTGAGTTGATAACGACTGCTCTGCGACAGTTAAGGAGGATTATTCTGTCAAGCTATCATTATCGATTTTTAGGTATGGGGTAGCGCAATGTTGGTGGGCTTTCTTCGACTCCATTGATTGACTACGTACGGTTTGTCGTCCTCGTCCGTTAGGCCTCCCAAAACATAATACCCGTTGTACTTTGGTCATAAAGTGGTCTTCCTCCAGTGTCCGCGTTACTGTCATTGGAACTATCAGTGCGAGAAGAGACAGCGGCAAAAATTGAACAAACGGAATTGGAAATATCTCATCCTGGACCTTGTTGTGGTTGGGTAAACTTGAGAGCCAGCCCAGGTTGGTTATTGGAAGGTGGTGGATGTTAGAGACCTCGATTGTACTGTATACCGTTTCGGTTAAGGTTTTCAGTACCATCTCCCGGAAGTGCCCATAATTCAACTGGGACGAGGTCACTTTTGGATGTTAAGGCAAGGAAGCGGTAGTAAAAAGATGTTTCGGCCTTTGCGTTCTAAAGGCCTCCCGCTGGCGGAAGTACGAGGTATTGGGTATTTGAAGGACTACCATGTCTCAATAAACACATGGTTAAGGTTGTGGGTAAGTATGCTCACCAGTAGGGTAATGTTTTGGGCAATTTTAGTAACGACTAGGAAGAAATTATTGATCCACAATGTGGTTATAATTCCTGTCGTCACTGACATTTTTGTTATTGGTTGTTTACATTGAAAGATCCCAAAAATTTCAAACCCAATGTGCTTATATAACGCGGTTGACGAAAATTACGATTACATAATTAAGAAAAACCATTGACTTTTCTGCGCTTAAAATGCCGTCCTCCTGCGTTATCATCATTTGTGAAATATAAACGATCCCTTTGGGTGTACCCAATCTCCAAAAAATCGAAAGGTTCGGTACGTTCTTAAATGTAACCGTAAGTATTCCGTAAAAAAAATAGCAAAATATAAGCCTTTACCTTTTTGCCAGGACGAGAGCGATTTCCTCCATGAAACAATATAATTTGTGTCGACGGAAAATGAAAGACTTGATGTGTCCAAATCGATTTTTTCGGGCCACCGAAAATATTCATGGAGCTCGGGTGTACACGTTGAAAGACATTCAAGTTGCACCTGCAAACGAGGGCTGGAACAATGAGCTGCGCCCGGTAGGTTGGCCGATTCAGCCTTTAACTTGTAGGCCTTAAGCGCGACCATCTGGCGTGCCAAATGCCTCATAGGCAATGAGGCAACTATATCATTTCTGCCTGACTCTTGAAGCACACAGCACTCATTGATGGCTTCTAGCATAACCAGAGCCATCCCTCGGCCATACGAAAACCATATTCTTTCAGTGTATGGAATGTTGTTGCAATCGAATCTTTCCATAAGCTGTTGTTGGATATCACCGATTACTTCCTCGGGCGTTTGATTTTGACCAAGGTAGGTGCGAAAATCGAGCACATTACCCATAACGGCAAGGTTGCAGACAGACAACAAGGAAAGTAGGCCTTTCCACGTCGAAATATCGGGGATGTGGAATTCTATTGGTCGGTAAGATAAAGGGTAATAATGAATACACATAACACATACCATCATCAACTTTTCTGTCCTCAAACAGTGCGATATAGTACACGGTTAACATTCTCAGGATGATGATGTGAGAAACCGTATGCTGTGTGTTGGTTATATATTCGTGGAGAACGAAAGTGTGCATTGTGCCTGTTGCGGTTTCAGGCATTGTACCGGTCGTGTGGAAGTGGAAGCCTTTGCATATGGTGTGTTCAGGTCCATACACAAGATGAGGCGTATTGGGGCGCATAAGTCTATAGATGTTGTTAGCAAACATTGCCTATACCGGTAGGAAAACAACGGGATGCTTACAGCATGTCACCAGGTCTTAAATAGACGGCTTCAACATCGTAATCAGATGATTCAGGCATATAATCCAGTTGAAAATGATCTCCGATATACGATTCGATGTGCTCGGCACTTAGACTATTTTTCTTGTGCAGAATAAACCAAACTTTAGCACCACAAAGTACTTGAACACCTGTACTAAGACCGTTGCAGTCGACATGACAAAATGTCAGGGTATCGGCTGTTCCTACCAATGCCCATCGCATATCACCTGTGGGGTATGGTGTAGGTAGCGGCCATAAGTGCTCTCCTTTTGCCTGGATCCACGAATAATGATCGGTTGAAAGTGATGGGATTTGGATGTAATCCTTTAAAAGGGGAAGGTCAAGGGCGTTTAGTATTTTGCCTTTTACACCTAGAACGGCGTTTTCAAGAACCTCCTGGAAGCGACCTTGACATGTTTTGGGAGTACTGCGCTTGGGCTCATGGGAGCCATCTTGTTCTGAGTCACTGGAATCAGATTCGGTATCGGAATCGGTAGTGCACGAGTAGTCTGATAAAAAAAAACAGTTCCTTTCAGATTACCTGTTATCGAGCGTATTTAAAACTGATACTCACCTTGTATTGATGTTACTTTGTCAAGTGTTAATACTTGGCTTAACCCCTTTTCGTCGAAAGCGCACAGTTCCCCAGGGCAGTTTGTGAGCACGATATGGCTTTCTTGAAACGCATTGTGCATTTCCAATGGTCCCAATTCGTGGAATTGTGTGTAGTTGTACTTGCGAAAGACCGATGGTTTCGTGTTGCTTGCATGAGGAGGTAACCCGTCAGCCGCATAATTTTTTTCAGCCTTGTCCACGTATGTGTTAAATCTTGTAAAATAGTCTTCATGCTAGTAAAATTGCCAATAATTGTTTAATAAACCAAGTAAACACATGCACGTACTTACGTGGAAGTGAGGGCGGCATTTGTGCACATTTCCATCAATGTCGAAGAAACAGTATTCCCGTTCAGATGTTAGCCTTTGTATGTTTGTGGACTGGGTCAAAGGCTTTTCTTCATGCTTGATCTGCTTGTTGATAAACTATCCACAAGTTGTTAGTATATGCTATAAT
>NHTK01005566.1:0-10058 GCA_002938355.1 Panaeolus cyanescens | reverse complement strand
TACGACCAGCGGAAACACCAAGAGGAGTTGGAGGATACTGGAAGTAGTCGAGACCGTTATCCATATAGTTGAACGACGAATCAAAGGTGGATTCGAGGTTGAAAGACGTCGACTTGTGGTCAAAGGCGTCGATGGAGAGGAGTTGAGATGTAGCAGAAGACATGATGAAGATGATTCAGAGCTAGAGAAACACAGAAGAATATAAAAAGGCGAGCTGTTATTGTAGATTGAATAAGAATAATAAAAAAGAAGGAATTATTGTATTTTACCTGGAGATGATGCTCGGGACTGCAGATGAGAGAACGGAAAGCGGGAAAAGGGAAGAGAAGGGGGGGAATAAAGAAACTACAACTAACAATTTACTCTTTTTAAATCTTTCCTCTTTTTTATTATTTCTCAGGTTGACCGGATTTCACTAACGGAGATGAAGACACGAGGCAGATCTAATCCGATTCAACCAAGAATCCCTCAAATCTATTTCTTCATCTCTTACAATCGAAAAATACTTGAAGAACCATTCCAATTATCTTTATTATTTATTTCAATTTTTTTCTCCTTTTTTTTCTCTTTTTTTCTCTCTCTTCTTTCTGCTACAACCACCACTTTGTCCGGATCGAAATCCCGCACTTCATCTCTTTATCGCCATCAAGATCCGGGTTTACAAGGCCTTCGGTCACTCTGATCGTCTACTTTACAACATATCTCAAGTCACAGGTCCATTGTTTGCACATCCCACGACCAATTCATGAACATCTCCCTTTTCGTTCGATCAGTCCACAATCCTGTACATGTCTTTTTGTCCCCCATCCATTTATCCGATGTTAACGTTCACAAGTGATAAAAACGTCGTCATGTTAAGCAGATTCGTACAAATGTCATTAATGTCGTCAAGAGGTCGTAAATCAAAAAGAAACAAAAAATAATAACAGAACAGAACAAGAATAACAAGGTCCATCGTAACCGACAAAGTGCCATTGTCCACACAAACCTATCATCATGCCTTGTAGTATCCTGCGACCAGTCTCAGTTGGGAATAGTCCATAATCATTGTAATACCTACCTCCGTAGAAGGGTCCGTTCATATTGGAATAATGCTCCAGCCGCTTTGAAAATCTCCAAGTGAGGAAGTACATGTACGCCTAATGCGAAACAGGCTAAGTTCTCGTTCCGAGGAAGTATAATCCATAAACTCACTTGGAATACAAGGTCCACCAGAAGCGATACGATAAACGCAATATTTAGACTGGAGAATCCCATGGCACAAAATCCACTTGGAAGCGTTCCGTTGTTCGTTATTCCTGCCGCAGCTGAATCAGTCCATAGCTGTCCTCCATTGTTGCATTCCCACATAATCTTCTCCTTCCTGTAAATTCCACGTAACAGACGCTTTAATATCGGAAAGAATCTACAGAGTACCTGCCAAAAGGTGGCAGTGAAATCGTTCTTTCAACTCACCCTCGCTGAAGTTGAACGATCATAATGATGGCCCGTACAGCACAAATCACTATGAGGAACGGCCAGAGGAACTTGACCACTCGAATCCAAATGTACGATCGCTGCAATAGGACATCATCTTATTTTAGTGCATCGCCTATGAACTCCACGGTAGCGAACTGACGTTGGATAGGGCAAACATGCTAATGACCGCAGCAGCGGTGACACCCAAACCGATGCCGCCATATATTTGCCTGGATAAGAAGAAAGAGAGAGTCATTAAAAACCCTTGGAGGAATGAGAAGTTTAATCACCATTCAGGGAAGAAGAAAAACAAATATTGACCCTTTATGAGCAGGAAGAGTCCACCAGCAAGACTATAGGCCTATTAAAAGATGATAGCAAGGGTAAATACTTCGGATATTGGAGTCGACTGGCAAGACAAACTGACAGCGATCAAGACAGCCCAAGCAATAGCACCAGCCCTCTGCGCAAGCGGTCAAAGAAAAACGGATCAGATTGACCTCAGTTCCGAAGTAGAATACAAAATTGGCTCACTAGAGGCAAAACAAGCAAGCAATTATCACACCTATAATGTAAAAGAAGATAGGGAAAAGAAAGAATGGTTCAGCCATCCAGGGTTTTCCGCAATGTTTGTGCGAAATTAGCACGCACCACATCGTGAAGTTTGATAGGGACTTGAATTCGAAAAAGATAGGGGGTTAAGGTATCGCAGAGTGATCGGTGAGGATTAAAAGATAGTGATTGCCTCTATTCCAAGTAGAAGGAGAATTAAGTAAATGAACCAATCAACTCAAAGTCCTTGCTGCTGCTGCTGGCGTCCTTGTGAGCTTGATGGTGGAGCTCTTGAGGAAGTGCCTGCTGTTGTGACATAAATGACGAGTTACGGAACGTGCCTCGATTGACAGAGGGTCATGTGATTGGTGTTACGTGGATGTCACAAGAGGTAAGACTGGACTCATGAACCAAATTATTTCACATTCAATGAACCTTTGAATCACTTCATATGATCACTATTCTATGGGACACGCTCACTGCTTTATATAACAAAACTAGACTTTCTCCGACCAATCATCCTGCGCAGTCTGGGTCTCTGCCTTGTAATCCCAAAAAGCTCACTTGGTTGATGATACAATTCGTTTCTCGGTGCTGTTTCAGATCAGTACTTACATACCCGACCATTGTCAAAGTTTGTCAAAAGACCAAACGCTCTTTGCTTAGCACCGACTTGGGATTCAGGTTTAACTAGGACCCCGAAACACTCTGTCTAGCTGGAAATATTTTATTTGGCTTTGTCATTCATGGACCTCTACTTCCGCCGCAGTGGACCTCTCGAGATTTCCCTCATTTTATCGCCGTCATTGGTTCTCTCATCCAAATGTCGTTAATCGATGGGAGCACAAACGTTCACCCACTTTCCTTCTTGAATTCTTTGCTTTTCTAGACCTTCAACCCTGCTATCTATTCCCTACTTCCCCAGACTCTAATCTAATGTCCCCGTCTTTCAACCCTACGACGTTGCTCGGAAGAATTTCTGCCTTTCATACCACTATATTTCTGTCACTTTACATTTAGAATAAGACCCTGGGCGCTTTTCATGCCTTTGACTATCCCACTCACATGAATTCCTCTCCAATATATTTACAAACCAATAGAGTTTCGCAGCATGCTCTATTCACTCCGATACCAACTCTCTGGCTCGACCTTTATTGCTTCTTTTATCCATCCACTGCATTGCCGATTCCGATGATGCCACTCACATACAGAAACTCTCACTCGACTATCTGGGCACTTGTAGCTTGTCATTACCCTTAGACAGCTTTCGAAGTCGATGCATCAAGACGTCGATCCCCCAGTAATACGCTCCGTGGATTTTCTGCTGCCTTTTCACCCCTTTCTTCAAACATTTTCTTACGTTTCAGTAGTTCGTCCGAGAGAGCGATTACTGCTCTTCTCCAGGTTGGGCCACCGCATGTTGGGTCTGTGTCTCAGAAATACCGAATAGGACGCGACTTGTGCCGCAGTGCATTCGGAATATGCGGGAAATGACACCTATATTCAGTGTTACTTCCCCTGTTTCCTCTTCCCTCGCCGGTCTAGTATGACATTTAGACATCCGGTCATTAATCTTGGTGGGTACGGTCGGCGGTTGCGGCACTTTCGTGTTCCTTATCATATCAAGTGACCCATCCCTCTCTTCATTCGGACAGGAAACCTGTCAAAGTAACTGCACAACTTACGTGAATACTTGCTCAGGACCCACACCAAAACGCAGGAAAATACCTCGTTTTCGTCCCGCTTATCCTTTCTTAGGGACCTCGGACGGGAGAATGTGTAGATGATATCCACTAACTTTCACTGCTACTGAAGTAAGAGCTTGTTTCGGATGCTTTGTTCTCAATCGGGTCACCTAGTTTATGTACAAAATCTCTATCGTTTCCTTCTTACAGTTGTCTTCAATTGGAAGTCTCTCGTTTGCACTTTGAATTGTCTGGATTTTGCATTAACCCCGGCTGTCATATCGGTCAGTTCTTGATAAACCGTTGTTTTGAACAGACACATAATTAGCATGGCCGACTTTCTATATTATCATGATTCGTCATTCATGGCTTGGGTGGAATAACCCTTTGACCTGGGATTTCATTGTCAGTACTTGCGGACCCTCTACCTCACCGATCCTACATAATCCTTTTAATGCCTCCAAACATAACTCGCTGCCCTGCCGAGTATGAAATTCCTGATAACTATACATAAATCTGTGCAAATGGGTTCCTCCGTGTACATTCTGACCATTTTATCATCAGCCAAAAGTGTCAAGAAAAGCCGAAATTAAACGCTTCTTATTCTATCTAGAATAACATGCTAATAATAAAAAAGTCCAGAGACATATGTATTTTGTGGAAAGGTGTACTTGTCTTGACGACATCTACACTAAGAGATATGATTAATCATGAGCAATCTCTCTCTGATGGATTCAAATTTGCATGCATAAGCCACAAAGCAAGCGGATACGGGAAGATTACCATCGAAGGGTGGCAAAACTGTCAAATGTGAAAGCTGTGAAGATAGACAGCTCGGCAATACTCTGTGGGCGAACATGGACACAACAGGAAATCAACATTTCTCCCCCTAAGATCAAGAACGTCGCCTGCAGCCGCTGTCGAAAATCTCGTCCCAAAGCCGGTCATTGGACATCGGCTGCAGATGAATTAGAAACAAGTTGGTTCCACTGCCACCAAATCCTCAATGCTCTTGATTGACATCTATGATAGACGGGGAAAGAAGTCTCTCGCCGCCTGAAGCATTGGACGACGGTTTTGCCACACCATGAGGCGACCAACTTCATAATCACTAATTCGTCGATCCCAACACAACAAAACGCAGATTTCACGTCGAATTTGGATCACTCTCTTCCGAAAACGACAAGGAAACTGTTTTGAGATGGGTCATATGTTTTTTTCCTGCTCTTCCTTCATCGAGCTTCTGTTCAGTTGTCATTTATGGCTCACCGTCTCCTGTCTCGATTCATGTTTCAGCGATGCAGAGATGGAAAAAACTGTGCGTGTCGCGTGTGCAGCACAAAGCAAGGAAGGTTTCGATATACCCGAAAACCTACCCGTCCCAAGGACGAACGCCCGGGGGAAACTGCATGCGCAACAATCAATCGAAGAGGTTAGCGTACTTACGCGGACGGGACATGTCGCTCGCTGTGTTTCGATTGTATAATCGAGAGTAATCGGATACTTCCCACCATCTCGAGGCTCTGAAACGAAACCGTAGGCACTGTCCCTTTTACTAATATTAGACTCTCCTAAGCGGATGGAACTAACTCTTGCCGTAGGGCGTCTCACGATTCCTCCTTCTGACCTGAGGGATTTACACAGGAAGGGTTATACAGTCCACCCAACTTCCTGATCTATGGATGGAGCACATTTGAAGGGTCAACGAATGGACCAGAATAAGAGACACAGCGAGGAACGTGTTATACACGTGTTTGACGCTCGAATCCCCAGATAGTCATACATCGCACCGCACTTTCCAATGTCTCCCCAAATCCATTGCTCCTCTGTTAAATGCCTATGCATCATTCGAGGGGTCATTTCGCCAAATGAGCGAAACTCGGTGTCATGATTCATGGCTTATGGAGCAGTGATATACAATGAAAGTTTGCACCGACATCATAGGGCGATGTTCGAAGCACCCTAAATGATCGCGCCAGCTGCAGTAACGGGCAATATTATCCTTACTATCGGTGTGGGTTTGATGGATTGAATTTGGAGTCGCAATACTATTACCACCTCTGTTCCTAGGCATCAGCGGGCTTGGGAATGGTCTGGCGACCTGTGCATCCGCCGAGCGGAGTCTGAAGCAGGACAACTGCACGAGGTGATGCGTGAATCCGCGCAATCATCGCTGAAATCCATGAAATCTCGAAAGGTGAGATTTCAAGTCCTATGATATGCGCTGAAAGTCGAAACTATATGCCTCGGGCAGTATTTGGCTCCTAGAAACCATGAAGAATATGCAGGGGCCTCGACCTATGACTTTACATACAGTGAAACAGTTCTGTTGTAGGAAGGTTCCGAAGAGCATGATTGAACGCATACTCCTCGACTTCAAAGTCTATTAGAACGTTAACGTTCAATAATGACCACATCTAATTCAATGAAATTTGACGTTGTGATAAAGAGTGAACAACGATAGAAGGCTGATGATGCGAGGGCGTGGAACAGATAATGATACGCAGCGAGGCCTTGATAAAAAAGGTTAAACACATCAAGGTCTATAAGCTTCTATAAGTAAATGAAAAACGCGCGCGCAGGATCTGGGGGAATGGATGGAAGGTAATTTATTGTATTCGAATGGCGATTGGATGGAAGATATGAAAGGGGTTCAAAATGTGCAAATCATAGCACAAATACAATCTGTCAGTCTATAGATAATACAGGAAGGGGTTAAAACTTGTCTGACATGATGGCGCAAGATAGGCAACTTCATGTGTCGAGGAACGTCGATGTCTATAGTGAACTAGTGACGTGCCTGAGGTGTTTCCAGACCATTGACGAAAGACTATGAAACTTTCAAAGCTCCACATAGTCGTAGTCGATGAGAATGAACGAGCATATTTGAGTTGAACTAGCGGCGCAGTTCACATGAGAAGACAAGAATAACTCTCATATGTTGTAATGAGAAGCCAGAAAATAGATGGGGTCGTAGCACGCTTTACAGCGGCGGGGAACTCAGTTTCGCTACTGTCCAGCATGTAGTGACGTAACCACCATGCTATCAAGCGACATGTGTTCAAGATATAGAGTTTCGTATGTAACTCCTGCCAGAGGATCCAGAGGTATGGAAAGTAGAGTCAGGCAGGCATCCCAAGACCGATGTTTAGGCCCAGTCAAGTCAAGCTTGTCGACTGATATGACAAGAACACGTTTTGAGTTGTAACTCCCGTAGGTAAGCCAGAGCAAAAGGCAAGCTGGGGCAGAAAACTCCAGACAGGTGTTGCGACCAAAAGGGAAGCTGAAGAGCCCAACCTGAGGAATGCCAGGCTGCCGTTTCGCTTGAACCTTTTCCATCCCTCATGAGATGCGATAGGCTCTATTTCGCTTCGTAACCTTCCCAGACCTGAGGACTGTAACTTGCCATGTTTCATGTCAACCGTTGAACAGAGCCCTGGAAATATGGGCAGGCATTTGGACAGGAGACAATCTAGAGAAGATTATTTTTCCGTGTCGCGGTCATATTATCGGTATCTCGTCTGGCCTCCCATAGACCTAGTACGTTGACATCGTCCTGAATAATTCGGTCTTCACAGTATCATAACATGGTCCATGGCACGACTGTCCATTTCCTGCTCCAGCCATCAGTTCCAACGTATTTAGAAAGGAATAGTGTCTCACCTTAGCAGATTTTTTCTTCCTCAGAGAGAGGCGATGGACGCAGGTCTCTCGAATCGCCGTCACATGGCGAGGGCAGCAGAGTTGCATGACCGTTCAGAAAGCGAAGAATCTAGAAAATCGGAATAGAACAGGAAGCAACGATCGAGCCCACGGCGATAATTGCGGAGCCACTGCAGATATCGGCATTCGAAAGAAAAAGTGGGTCCAACTACTCCAGGTGCAATTGAGCGGAGCGGACAGAGGGTACCTGTCATATTGGCAGACTCCCGTCAACTCCGATAAAAGAAAGAAAAACCTGTGCCATTCTCTCTCGCCGTTTGTTTCATGACTGGAGCATTAGCTTTGAAGGGATGTAGGAGTTGCATTTTGTCCCCTCGTACGATGCAATGAACGTAGAAGTGGAGCGGTCAATTAAGATCTAGGATAGTGATCAGACTGTATTGCCCAGAATCCTTCCCTGGGTAGTTAGCATCCGAATGAAAAATAAAAGGAAGCGGTAGATAAGTAGACCAACAGCTAGAGAGAGAGGACGGACCATGGCAAACGTTTGATAACCGTCGAGGAACAACTTTTGCGTCCATTGTTCCAGGGACCTCGAAAAAACCGTCCATTGTCTTGCAGCTCAAACTGGTGTTCCGTGGCAGGGAATTTAGTCGGAGTATGGTTCTTGATTATGCACCCTTTTGGACTCCAGAAACGTCTGAAAAGAAAGGACAAAAATCCAAAGATCAAACGTCCAAATGTTGGAAAAGTGAAAAAAAAGGGGCACAATCATGCCCCACATAGTATTTTGCCAACCGGTAGACAAGAAGGGGTAAATTCGTAAAAATATTAAACAAAGAGTCGGTCAAAGATAAATTTCAGCAAGAAGGAATATAACCGACTGGAGATACTACGGTGAAAAAGGGTGTACCAAGAAATAAAAAAAACAGAATCATATCAGGGGTCATTGTTCGTTGATATTCGTCAAGAAAAAGTCGTTGAAGATCGTGTTGTATATACAAGTATACCGAGACGTTGGCTGTGCCGTATGTCGTGTGATTTCGCCTCCTCCAAGGAGGCTACAGAGTTGGAACCAAAATATCCGCACGGATAGCGCTCGCCATGGGGTATGTGATCAAATCAATCATCAATGCGCGATCATAGGTCCGGGCACGCTCTGCTAGGCGCTACGTCGCACATCCACAGGAAGCGACCAAACTGCCAAGCGAGGACCTAACGGACAACCCATGTGGTGCATAATTGAGGACGAAAATGAAAAAATAGTCCCCTCTATCTTGAATTCCACCGGAAGCGTAAGAATAGCAAGCGTAACCTTCCAGTCCGTTTACGGGTATGATGATGAAGGTGTCCAGGGAGATAATGAAAAAGACGGGATCTCAACCTGGAAAAGGAGGGTCGGGTTTCGGAAGATGAAAGCGGGGTAGAATCGTGGATCGTCAATCGATGAGATGGATGGGGTGATACAGTGGGATTCGATGGAATAGAAACGTTAGGAAGCGGATGTAAACAAGAAGAAAAGAAAGAGAAAAATGGAAAAAGTAGTGTCCACTGCCAATGAGAATGGAAATGTTGCAAAGGGGGTAAAATAGAGAGAAAGATGTCCTTTCAGGGATTCACCGGAGCGGAAATCGATTGTATTTCTTCGTCAACTCCTTTTGCAAGACCACAGACCGAAAGAGTCGACCTATGACAGCATAGTGATCGAGAGGAGCGAAACGAGGCATGCGAGCACGAGTAAATCCACGGTTAAAAAAGGTTCACCAGGAAAACAAAACACCATAACATCATCCTTATCGTCTGCCTTCAAAGGCAACAAAACAAGACAAAATGTTTTCTGGAAATCATCCACGGACTTTCAAGTGTCCAACTTGATTCGCAAGTCCCAATTCCAGGGGTGAAATTGTGCTTTGAAAAAAGGTTTCCCGTGGTGAGGCGGCCGTAAGAGGCAACCCATTCCAAGTAATGGTATGAGCTATCCGAGGCGAGGCAATAGGCAAAAACCTGGGCACGGAAAAGTTATTACAAGCACAGCGCAGTTCAGTGAAGCCATGAGTCGCGATCAGCTATCGATCAACGAGGCCAGAGGGGTGAATAGACAGGGACTCCGAATGTCTGCAGTGATGGTGGCATGTGACTTGTAAAAACATGCTGCAGCGATTCCGAGAACGCGTGTTGCCAATGTTAGGGTGCAAGATGTGTCGGATGTAGCGAAAAATATGAGAAGGTTCTGAGATTGATTTTGATAGCATGACGGGCGCGTGTTGTGTTGGTGGATATCCGATTCCGACGCCGTTACGCCAGCAATGCAGCAGGAGGATACCAGTTCCGTAAAAACCTGCTTGCACAACGGGTTTTGAAGGTGAAAAGGCCGTTCAATCAGGACACGGCTGTTCTAATTTTACGCTGAAAACGTTTTGCGAACGGGATGCTTGAAGAGACGTGGTCGATTTAAGCAAGACAAGGGTCGAGAGAAGGATAAGGCGCTACGTCGACTGTTGTGGTCGGAATGCGCAATTTATCAACTCCTTTCGCAGCTTTGAGCGTCCTATCGTCCTCAAGGTGGCCATGAACCCAAAAAAGAGAAGAAAAAAAGAAATACAATATACGGACAAAGCCCCAATACGAGACAAGAGAAAAAATGCAAAGAAAAAGAAATGGAAAGCAGTGTGAGCATGATGTGGAGTAGTCATAAAAGTT
>NHTK01005565.1:0-10037 GCA_002938355.1 Panaeolus cyanescens | reverse complement strand
TCTTCGAATACCCAAAAACTACCCGAGTGGTGAACAATGATAGTAGGGAAAGATTACTACCGTTGCAAAAATCACTAGTGCACGTCAACAGACTCTGGACTACTGAGACATTTCACAAAGGCACTATTGGCGGGATGATAAATCATGGTGGCTGAATCATCGGGGAATAAGCGTGTCAGGGTAATCATCTAGCTAACCGTGCGGGTTTGGTGCCGGGCTCTGACTCCCCTTGAGATGTGAAAGAGGCGCGCCGCGCTTATGCAGAGAACAAAGCAACGGATGTGATGGTACCCGATCACGGACAGACCATCCAGGAACTCCGAAGACGATTAACTAGAAACTTGCAAAATCCCTTTCATGTTTCGTGGCGTCCTGATGTCGAGACTTGCGAAGAGGATGTGATGATGTGAAATTCTGGGTATCAAAGGAAATCAGCAACAGTAACCGAGGGTGCAAGAGCTGAGTTCAAAGTTTGGACACCGTACTTGGAAAGGCGCGAAGCCGGGACAAAAAACCTTGGCAGTGCGCTACTTGCACGTTTGGATTTATTGCATCAGCCCGAAAGTGAGGAGTGCATTTTTTTTTCCTGTCTATTACGTGGACATCGGTGGCCGACATATTTGGATCAAGCTCCAAAGTATTCGTGTGGCACCATTGTTGAACGTCGGGCGGGGGGACTAAATTCTACTGCGCTTGACACTTGAAGAAAGCGCTGAAAAACTTGAAAAGGCGATATTGATTCGGATCTTGGCGTTGCGGTTCATGAAAACGGAGTTTGGAAGAGCATCGTTCAAGTCGGTTTCGCTATAGACTTGAGCCGCGTCTGCGGAGTGGACATGACAGGCTGTGCATCATGGGCCAGAGCACGCTGCAAAGTGTGTCGCAACGATGACGACGAGAATACAAGGAGCGACTGATTTGGGCCGAAATCGTTACGTGGAGCGTCCACGCTCTTAACGCCGTTCAGGTACCCTGCAATTTATCAGTGCTCCGTAAAGATATCAATTAATCAATTCAGCAGCTGAGAGGCTTTCAAGTTTGAGGTTTTGAAGGCTTAAGATGTCCTACCAACCCGTTAGCTTTGTGAAATGACTGTAGACAGCTTGACATGGACTGAATACGCTTCAATGAATATTTTTCAGTGGAGGACCAGCGACGAGAACGGGACAAAATTTGAAAACCTTATGTGATTGACACGCCACGAGTATTGACCCTTCGGTACAGCACCCAGCCCATGTAAGATAAAACTAAACGGTAACGTACAATCGCCCCTCATATCCCCTCAGCGTGATTGTGGTGTTGATAGATGCAGCTTCCACAGTGGCAGAGGGGAAATCGTAGTTGCCGAGTACGAGTTTCAGAGGCCTTCCATCCATTTCTGTTCCTAATTGAATTTCAGCATCATCTACCCCGAAATTCAGAAGTACAAGGGCGCTGGTGTCGCCTAATCTTCGCACGTATGCAAAGACTGTGGGGTGGTCCTTGGAGATGTCAGTGAAATCTCCATAAATCTGACGTTGGGGCGGAAGAAATTAAGTTGGGTGCCATCGAAAGATGTGTATTATTGAGCTTACGAGAACATCATACTCCTTGCGTATCTTGAGTGCTTTTTTGTAGAAGTGGAAAACACTTTTGTCATCTGCAACTTGATTGGCGGCGTTCCATGACTGATAGTCGTCGTTCACCCTCATCCATGGGCTGCTCCCCGAGGTAAAACCGGCATACGCAGTATAATTCCACTGTAAAGATAATTAGACATGTAAAGTTAGCTTCACCTGCCTCGGAAACGAAAGGGAACTGCGTTTGGCCGTACCTGCATTGGAACGCGAGCATGATCACGTGCTTTCTTCGCAAAATTTTGAAGCAAATCGCTCATATCAACGTCGGGTTTTCCAGCGTCCTTCTGGCGTTGTTCCAAAATCCTAGGGGTATGGGTATCATGGCCAGATCGCAGTAAAAATCAACTATGACAGAACCTTACCGATTCCAGTAGTTTTGCGATGCCACGTCCTTGTATTCTTCAATGCCCCATGATTGCGGAAAGTTCTTCAGAGCAAGTTCCTGCCCTTGATAAATAAATTGAGTCCCGCTTTGAGTAACTTGAAGAATTGCAATCATCTTCGCAGAGATAGCACGCCATTCTTCTGAGTCGTTCCCAAAGCGAGATACAGCCCTTGCATGGTCGTGGTTCTCTATAAAAACGCTAAGCCCGGATAGAGGTCAGCCATACATAAAAAATGAACAGAAAAAAATTCGCGTACGCATTCCAGAATCCTTCTTCTCGCTTGTAGGTTTGCCACCTAGTGATTACGGATCTGAACTCTGAGAGCTTCCAATTTTTGGCGAGGAGTGGGGCCATATCTTGTCCTTCTTTTGGCGAGTCGACGTCCATCAGCTCAAAGTGAAACACCATATTCAGTTCCTTGTTTTCAGGAAGGACAAATTCTGCGAGCTCTGAGGCGACGTGAGTAAAAGGTGTTTCCCCGACAGTAATCAAGTCGTGCTCTGATGGAAAAGAGAAAAAAACATGATGTTTCAGTAATCGTTGATGAGAAAGCTAAATTTAACGCACTGGACAGAACTTTCTGGTTCATCTCCTTGATGAATTCGTGTACACGCGGTCTAGAACAAGAGACTCAACGAACTTGTACGCGAAATTTAGGACAGATAAAAATTACCCGTTGGCAAAATGCATACTAGCAGGTTGGTAAACCTGACCTGGTGCTGTTATCGGCGCGTCAGGCAATCCCGGAACCTTAGAGATAAGATTTATGACGTCCATCTGCATTTGATGTCAGACGGAGTGGGTACACCCAAGCACAGCAAAACATACCCGGAAACCGTCGCATCCTCTATCAATCCAGAAATTCATCACACCCCACGCAGCATCGCGTACCACAGGATTCTCCCAGTTCAGATCAGGCTGTTTTGAAACGTAGAGGTGCAGGTAGTACTCGTCTGTGTTCTCATCGTAGTCCCATGCAGAGCCTGCGGGGGATGATGGGTGTGACATGTCAGTGTTATGAAAGCAACAGGAAAACAAGGGACACCTACCTTGGAATACTGAACGCCAGTTGTTTGGAGGCTCACGTTGCCCTGCTGCGTTGTATTTTGGGGGGCGCCAGATATACCAATCGCGTTTATCGCTGTTTTTGCTGGAGCGGGATTCAATGAACCATGGATGCTGGATACGTCGTCAGATGGTTCAATTCTTTCAATGTGACATAGCATCTGACCTCGTCAGATGTATGATTAATGACGAGATCCATCCTGTGCAAGTCGTCAGTTCAGCAAATATATGGCAATAAGGAATAACACGAACATTAATTTCATCCCTCTTAAGTGGACTCCTTCCAACAGGTTGTCCCAATCCTGCAGCGTTCCATAGCGAGGGTCAATATCTGTGTAATCTGAACTGCAGAAAAACCATCAAACGACATTTTTCTGACTACAAATGAGGAACAAGGCTCACATATCGTAACCCATGTCCGCCAATGGAGACTTGTAGATTGGAGAAAGCCATAGAACATCCACGCCGAGATCCTTAAGGTAGTCAAGTTTGGAGGCAATTCCGTTTAGATCCCCAAACCCATCTCCGTTTGAATCAAAGAATGATATAGGGTAAATCTGATAGATAACGGCTTCTTTCCACCAAGCCTTTGTGGGTACATAAGACGATGGAACTGTCGTGTTTTCCTGAGATGGCGACATTGTGGGGCAAAGTTACACAGAAAGGCAGAGAGCAAGGTGGTGCCAACGTGACATTTAAACGTCTCCTCCGGAAGGGTCATGACATTGGCTGTCGGCCGTATCGATGCGAATCCTGGTCTGCAACCGATAATCAAGTGCCTCGTTGGACTCGTGCCAAATACCGCAAAGAATACTGGCAAATAATGGTGTTAAATTTAGATAAAATTAAAATAAGACATGCCCACCTGGAGAGATAAGATAAGTCTATTCATTTTCTAAGAGACTGAATTTCGCCACAGGTAAAGACCAGATACCGTCTCTAGTTCCGTTCCAGGACTCAGGAGCACCAGGTTGCCTCTGTTGGTTAAAATGAGAAGTTTCTCGTAAAACTTTGTCATAAATTAATTCATGAGCAGTTATCCTGAGTATTATGAAGCAGTAGCAAGCCCTGTATCGTATTGAAAATGCAAAGCAAGATGCGGTGGGGTGAACAGGTCATGGTCAGGTGGTGGTTGACCTGAAAGGTGACAAATGTTACATCGTAACAGGTGTGACGGATTATGTGAATGAGGCATTTATGCTCCTTGCTTGGCACCATCATGGTCAACCAAAACGGTCGTCCCCGTCGACGAGGCATTTGTGCGCAAAGCTTGGCTGACTGCAGGTTACCAATATTCCAGGATTACGATGCTTCTACGTGCTGAAGCAATGAATCATCAGGGGAAATTCCGATAGATTGCACGGAGATTACAAAATTCAGGCGCCGAAAACATGGTTGACACGTCGACTGCATGGCCAACCGGCCTGATGACCCATCCTTAAGGCAGCACCGTCTTGGTGGCAGAGATCGAGAGGCCTTTCGAATCTTATTTTTTCCGGTGTTCTAATGGATATGTATTTCTGGGCATGCACAAATCCAAATCCTCGAGTCTATTTTTGCCGAGGTTACAAATATCTAATCTTGGAATCACCGTCCAAAAATGCTGCTTTCCTAGTGCTATAAATGCAGCTACATTCTGCGCACATGGTGAGGCAAATACCCCCTTTCTTCCTTTAATCCCATCTAATACGACTACTTCCGTCTTATAATTCTTCACCAGCGTTCTCATCAGCCTCACTACAATGTCAGAAAAGCCACCCAGTCCGGGTCACTCGACTGAACTAGACGTCGCACCACAAGAAGAACCCCAGGTTGTCCAACTCTCAGTAGGGGGAATGACCTGTGCAGCATGCGTTGGTACTATCAGTGACGCATTATCGGAATTGAGTGGTATCTCAGACGTCTCCGTCAATCTTCTTGGAAAGTCTGCGTCGGCGGTTATCGCGAGCTCCCAGATTGCGGACGCCGTCGTGGAGCGTATCGAGGACTTGGGATATGACTGTCAAGTTATTTCTATATCGCCTATTGTCTCTTCATCTGCCGCGAAAAAGACTCACAAATCTCGCATCTTATCGCTGGAGTTGCAGGGTACCCGCTCGACGTGAGTCATCCAAGCCCGCTATTTTCACGGCGACTCCCACATAACTGACACCATTCAATAGACCAGATGACGTTCCCGGCATTCTTCGCCAGCTTTTCCCGAGCGTGGAAATCTTGGAACGTCCAGCAAACCACCCTAAAAATGTCATATCCTTCACCTACATTCCATCCGTACCAGAATTCACCGTGCGAACCATCATATCCTCCCTTTCTGCTGCCTTGCCGCACCACCTGTCCATTACGATATGGACGCCTCCCTCTACGGACGATATTGCACGTCAAATGCATTGGCATGAGCAACGCAACATCTTAATGCGTCTCGCAGTCGCTGTTCTCTGTGCAATTCCAACCTTCATTATCGGTATCGTCTATATGGCCTTGGTGCCCAAGCACAACGCAGGTCGAATGTACTTCAAAGAACATATCTGGGCAGGCCAAGTCCCACGCGGCGAATGGGCACTATTTATCCTCGCAACTCCTGTGATGTTTTATTCCGCCGAGGTATGTTGTTTCTTTCAACTTCAGACTCCGTGACGTTGTATCTCACCGAAGTTCATCAGATGTTCCATCGAAGATCACTCAAGGAACTGTGGTTTCTGTGGAGGCCAGGTTCCAAGGCGTCATTTTCGTCTCGGTTCCTCCGGTTCGGCAGTATGAATCTTCTCGTGAGCCATGTTCATAATTCCATCAGGGTCACATATCTCAGTTCTGTAGATTTCTCTAGGGGTCACCGTTTCATACGTCGCTTCGGTCGCGCAATTGATAATTGCTGCTGGACGGCATCCACACCCTGGCGCAATGGAAGACAATATGTCTTATTTTGACTCTGTAGTCTTCCTTGCAACCTTTCTTTTGATCGGTGGGTACTTACTATCACCTTCAGCGAAACTCATACTAATATTGCTCCACAGGCCGGTACATTGAGGCTTTCAGCAAGCATCACGCTGCCAGCTCTGTTAGCCTTCTTCGAAAGCTTCAAGCCCCAGAAGCTCTTCTTCTCAGTCGCCAAGATCATATTTCATCCTCCGACTCAGTCAATTCAACCGAAAAAGGTGCTTATGAAGTACGCAAGGTAGCCACGAACCTCCTAGAAGTTGGAGACATTATCCGTGTTCCTGCTGGTACTTCCCCACCTGTGGATGGGATCATCAGATCTACAGGGTTCACCTATTTCGATGAAAGCTCGTTGACGGGGGAAAGTCGTGATGTAAAGAAGGACGAAGGCGATCATGTGTACGCGGGTACAGTCAATAAACTCCGCTCGATTGACATCGAAGTGGAGGCTACTGGCGGAGAAACTATGTGTGTGCCTCTGTGCTTGTGATGCATTTCATATCTCTTAAGTCTCTAACACATCCTTTTCTCGTCTTTAGGTTGGATAAAATTATCGATGTCGTTCGCCAAGGCCAAACAAAACGTGCCCCAATCGAACGTTTCGCAGACCTGATTACGTCGTATTTTGTCCCTGTTATCACCGCTCTTGCTATCATAACGTGGATCGTATGGTTGAGTATTGGTCTTAGTGGGAGATTGGGGAACGATACCGTGGCTGGGATGCCTGGAGGCTGGCGTGAGTCCATTGACTTTATTGACTGAGCTTGCGTTAACTGAATGAAATCGTCCCAGCGGTATGGTCACTCGAATTCGCCATCGCCGTCTTCATTATCGCCTGTCCCTGTGGGATTGGCCTTGCTGCTCCCACAGCTCTCATGGTTGGCTCAGGCCTGGCAGCAAAGTACGGCATTCTCGTACGAGGTGGTGGTGAGGCCTTCCAAGACGCGTCCAAGATCGAGATCGTCGTATTCGATAAGACAGGTACACTTACCGAGGGAGCAGAGCCCAAAGTTACGGATTACTCTCACTCGTCGATCTTATCTGTCTCGGAGGCAAAATCGACGTCGCAGTCTGCGCTACGACCGCCGCCCTGTGACTTTGACGATATACCCACTATCGTACGACACCTTGCATCTGCGAGTTCCCATCCTTTGTGCATTGCGTTGACTCAGCACTTTGAGAGTGCCAACTTGAACCGGTTGTCTTTGCAGAATGTTGAAGAGATTCCGGGGAGAGGCATGAAAGGGACGTTCTCTGATGCCGGGGGCGACGTGGATAAGCGCACGTGGACGACCGTTATTGGGAATGAGGCATTTTTGCAAGAGCATGGGGCGATTCCAGATCATAGCCAATCAGATGAGTTGGCTCGGATGAAGCGGGAGGGCAAGAGCGTCGTGCTTCTTGCGATAAGCTGTCATGAAGTTGGATGTGGAGTCGAGGATGTGGGATCTAATTTTGTGGTGGTAGCCATTTTTGCTATCGCCGACCGCATCAGATCCGAGGCTAGGTTTGTTGTGAGAGCGCTTCAGGCGCAGGGCGTTGAGACGTGGATGATCTCAGGTGATAATGAGGTCACCGCTCGAGCTGTTGCAGGACAGGTCGGCATTCCTTTGGAGAATGTCATCGCTGGCGTACTCCCTGATGGCAAGGTATGTCAAAATCTTTCTGCGCGCTATTTCATATGAAACGTTCCGACTTTTATGAAGGCTGAGAAGATCCAATGGCTTCAACAACAGTCGGATTCGACATTGCCTTCGAAGAAACTGCCAACAAGACGCCTTGTAGCGATGGTTGGTGATGGAATCAACGACGCACCAGTACGTTCTTCGAACGCCTTCTCTTTGACCACATTCCTTCTTATTAATGTGCTTAGGCCCTGACGATGGCTGATGTTGGAATTGCGATTGGTTCCGGGAGCGATGTCGCACTCTCTAGCGCCAAGTTTATCCTACTCACTTCCAATTTGAAGACACTGCTTACGCTGATCGACCTCTCGAGGAAGGTGTTCAGACGGGTCAAGTTCAACTTTGTTCGTATTTTTTCCACATTTCAATCTTTGGTTTCTAAAAACATCCCTTTCGAACGTAGGCTTGGGCATGCATTTATAATATCATCGCTCTCCCCATCGCAGCAGGTGTTATCTACCCTGCTGGACATGCTCGGCTTGATCCCGTATGGTCAGCCCTTGCTATGACTTTATCGTTCGTGCCCTATTCTGTTTCATGATGTTTCTGACTAATATAACGTGAAACACTAGATCGACATCCGTCGTTTGCAGTTCTCTGGCGCTGCGACTCTATCGAGAACCTCGAATGCGCGATGGAACGGCAGGTCTTGAGGTTCTCAACAACAAGTCGGTGGTATAATTATGCCAGCATCATCATCTACATGTATCCTTCTTTTTGTTCCCCAGTCGTCAACATTCAACATTGTACCTCCGTTGTGCAATGTGCATCGTTTAACATTCGCTTCAAGTTGTAAGATGTATATATAATAACACTCCAATAATCCTAACCCCTCAGTTGGTCACATCTGGAAAGTCGAGTAAGCGAGAATGAGTAACCTTCACTTTCCATTAGTAAGTCAACTCAAAAAAGTGACAGCCGTGGACGTTTCGTTGCTGGCAGGCTGCGCAAATGGCTTCTAGCCAGTCACGAACTATATGTATTTGAATGCTTCAAACCCTGAGCATGAGTCACTTCGCTTTGGCACCCAGTCATATAAATAGCTGCATCAAAAGCCAAATAAATGCGAGGTTTAAATATGAATGACATGTTGATTCTAAGTCGCCCTTCTTTTCCCAAATCCTTGTGTATAACACTCTACTCTCCCCACCAAACCTTGTCTTCTTGCAATAATGCCGTCCCTCGAAGTCGTCAAAGTTGCAAACGCAGACTATAAGCCAGACTATATTCCTGTGATGGTCATCACGGGTTCCACCTTTGGCATTGGGCAGAAGATCGTCGAGATCTTTGCCAAGTATACCATCGGACGAGCACACATCGTGCTCGTTGGGCGAAATGAGGCTGCTGCGAATGAAATCATTTCAGGCTTGCCTCCCGCCGCAGATGGGTGTACATATGAGTTCCTACCCTGCGACCTCAGGCTCATGAAGAACGTTCGTGAGCTGGCAAAGGTCCTCAGAGACCGCTTACCCAAAATCAATTTCCTCATTCACTCAGCTGGCGTGGCTAGCTTGGAGAAGAGGGTCGAAACGGAGGAAGGAATCGATGAAAAAATGGCTATCAGATACTATTGCCGTTTTGCACTGACGTACGAGTTGCTGCCACTCTTGAGGAAGGCCAAAGATTTGGGCGAGCAGGTTGGAGTGCTCGCTATTCTTGGTGCTGGCTTATCGAAGCCTTTGTTGATGGATGATCTCGGTTTGAAGAAGGGCCATACTGGGATGAAGTCCATGCAGCAAACGGTTACTTACAACGACCTTATGATTGGGGTGACATTCGTTTCATTCTTCGCCTCTTTGATGACTTCCTACTTATTTGATTATACATATTCCCATCCAGGAATTCGCCCGTCGTGAAGAAGGCATTGCCTTCGTCCACGCCCACCCAGGATTTGTCGACACATTCGCACCCAAACCACTTTACCAAAAGGTTCTCAACATCGCTTTCAGGCCTCTCATCTGGCTTTTGTTTACCACACCCGACATATCCGCCGAACACATGCTTTACGCACTTTTGGACTCGAAGCCAGGCATGAGCCTTCGTAATCGATATGGAGACGACGTAGGAAAAAAGAACTATCCTACTGCTGAAGGTGCCCAAGAAGCGATGTGGGCACACTCTGTGAAGGAAACTGGTGTAGTGGAGGACAACTTGTAGCCCACAAGTGGCTCCTCTTGAGGTCGAAGTCGTTTGGCTCACCTAATGACTGAGGGGCTGTCTAGGATCCAATGTCTCCATATGCGATACTATTCAGAATGATACTTTGCTTTGATCTTTGCTTTGAAGAGATGATGGCGGAGAAGCCTTAGGGTCTGTACGGATACGAAAATACGGCCGTATTTTCGGTT
>NHTK01005564.1:0-10033 GCA_002938355.1 Panaeolus cyanescens | reverse complement strand
TGATCCCGACGCGATGGCTGTCAACCCAGCTTTCAGATCGATGCTGAGTGACATTACTATTGCTCTCAGCTGGAATGTCACCACCGCGACTCCGCAAGAGGTTTTGGCCGTGGAGCAGACCGTCACGCAATGGGCGAATGGTATTCGTGATGTCACCAAGAGCCCTGGTGCCTATGTCAACGAAGTAAGTAATCATAACGAGTTTATGGGGATTATGAACTTATCTTTTTCAGGCCGAGATTCTCATTCCCAACTTCCAAGAGGCATACTGGGGATCACATTACCCACGTCTTCGTGCATTCAAGCAAACCATCGATCCCAAGGATCTCCTAATTGTTCGTCAAGGTGTCAATTCGGAGGGTTGGGATGACGAGATTATGTGCAAGACATTGTGAGGATGCAGTATCTGACAGTTCTTCCCCTTTCTCCGGACTTAGATTGCTTAATTTTGGTTATCGTATTTGATCATTTAGTATTAGATTTCATTATCATTCATATTCTACTTTATCATATAATTGCACTTCGTGTATTCTCGCAAAATATCAAATTCATTTTATATCAGTGAATGGGTATCTACCTAGCTACTTGATAAAGGTCGAACACCAGTTGCATACAACGGTAACCTCTTGATGATTGATCCTCGATGCCCCGTGAACGAGAGATTGAACCAGCAGGATATGAATGACGTCCAAATTGAAATGGAAACGACAACAAAAACAGTCATTCATTACATCACGCTACGATAAGAAAAAGCCGCATCATACAACCTCAAACCATCTTATGCCACTTGTAATCATCCTTACACATCTTCCTCGAGTTTTCATCACAATCCAAAACCTTCATGAGATCTTCGAAGATCTCGTCCTTCTTGCTCAAAAACATGATGACCTCGTCTCTTGGATTAACGTTAATCTCAAAATATATAATAGCGTCTCCATCATGATGAAAATGAATCGCACTCGGCGGGGGTTCCCTAAAAATGACATTGTAATTAGGACTGACGAGACTAAATGCAGCTAATTCAGCATAGACGAACTTACTTGTCACCTTGTGTACAATGCTCCCTGCATTTCCCGCAGTATCATGCTGGATGACGGATCTCTAACGTTGGTATTAAAGTTGCGATGAAGAATGATCTGCCACCATTTATACGTGGGTAACTTGACGCCAGCGCAATAATACGGCGAACCCCAGGTATAAGATTGCTTTCCGGGGGTTTAACAAACCTATCACTTTCGATTTCGATGGCGTCGGGATAATCTTTGTATTCTCTGGGACTTTGAGGGTCACTGTTGGAAATTGGAACATTGGCATTAACATAAGAACGAGCTAGCAAACAATTCCTCTACTCACATAGACATGAAGGCAAGCGGTGTTAAGTCGACGTAATGAAATGTGGGATCATTCGATTGAACATTTATACTCTTTTTTGGACACGACATGCACCCTTCTACCACACGTGGTAGTGACTGTAGGGACGACTGAGTAGTCCTTCGAGTCAGATCGACGGCGTGGCTTCATACGGCTTACCCAACCTTCTCTTTGCCGGTTGTGAGCTCACCGCGGATTGTGGGCGCAGTGTAGCAATGCCTCGAGGTGATATTTGATGGAGAACGAGGTAGGGATAAAACCCCTCCGAGCTGAGGCGAGGCTGATAGAGGTGAGTATGAGGGTGTGAGGGAAGTGATGGGGATGAGATGTGCGTTTGTTTGGTTTGCAGGATCAGGACAAACATCAGGGTCGTTGTTTGTTGTGGGTGATGGACAAACCGCTCTTTGCTTCCGACCACCACCATGACCCTTGCGCACAGACCATCCTCACCCATTCCATCCCTCCACTGACCCAGCACGTCGTCTGCATGCCATTCTCAACGTGGAAGCCAACCTTGACACATCCTTGACGTCGCTCAGGCTCAGTTTGGCCCGACTACTCACCCTCCTCGCCACCCTTGGACTCATACACACC
Organism: Panaeolus cyanescens; assembly: GCA_002938355.1. Lineage (NCBI taxonomy): Eukaryota > Fungi > Basidiomycota > Agaricomycetes > Agaricales > Panaeolus > Panaeolus cyanescens. The sequence goes on along the minus strand of NHTK01005564.1, from coordinate 8,068 downwards.
CAAGAGCTCGCCATCCTCAAGGTCCTCCACGTAAGAATTCTCGGAGTTGTTGGCTTTTTGATTCAGTCTTCTTGATATTGGCATGATTAGGCGTACGTCACGTCCTCTTTACTCTTTTTTCCGTGCTGACGAGCCTGCTTTGTGACACGCAATATTGGTGTCATTTGACGCAGTCTCCGCATTCATCCCATAGATTTCGTTATTTCAAGGTATATGCGCTCTTATCCTCAACAATTCATGCTATTATTCACCTACATCTCTACCAACAGACCCTGTGTTCTCAAGACGTCCAACCCTTTCATTGCCGCGGCACCCACGCTGGTTATGAAGCATTTCGATTTCTAATTATCAGAAGGATGAAACGGCGCAGTGAGTTTAGTTGAATTCCTCTTTGTTGTATCTGAATGAGCAATAGGGGGTGTAGGTTATAATGATCAACAAGGTGGTGAGGGAAGGTCGATGCGTAACTTGCAGGACTGTCTACCCGTCGTCCTTGTGGCTTTGATCAGCGCGATCGCTTTCGAGCTTTTCTGGGCTTTTGGTTCTGTATTTGATGTTGCATTTTTCATCACTGTTCCCGTTTGCGTTTACCTGTCGTCAATCCGATTCAACTGGACTTGGATCTACTGCCATATCGTCCCCGCTTAACTTGTATCCTTCTTCCTTCGTTGCTCGGTTGCTGTTGTGCTCAGACTTGAACTCGTCCTTGTTTCATTCTCTCTGCTCCCGACACACCCTTCTTGAGCTGCGCGCCATTGAAGTCACTGTCGGTTTACCTGGTGCAGATCTTGACCCCTATGCCTAGTCTATTCTAGTCGTTCCTACCACTCCGCACGTCATATTATAAGACGCGTTTTAATACCTCGGCATCTGGCCCTTATACTTTCCACTTTCTCGAGCTGATACCTGAGCGATGAGCGACGCCCTGATGCTGGATGTTCTCTCGTTTAATCGGTTGCTCTCGAACGGTACTTCTTCAACTCTTTTCTGGGCATATGTATGTCTCTTCATTTATATGCCGTCAAGTATTCGTTCTCACTGTCCTTGGTTCCTGCTTGTACCGCAGATTTCAGACCCCACAAGATACTTGCAGCTTACTGTGATGAGCAGTATGTCATATTCCTTTCGACGCGTAGGTTTTTTGGGGTTGGGTGCGGGTGTCTTGTACCTGCGAAGATCACCTATTGCCTTGTTCTCCTTTTGCTTTCGATCCTTGTATCTATCCTCAGTAATGACACTGGTCTTTGCCTCGATTCGGCATAGCTCTTGACCTCGATTCTCTGATTGGTCGAGTTCCGAACCCCTGCACACGGGAGTCCACCCACCTGTCAGCAATCGTCTCAGAAGAACTCATCAAGGTCGAGCGACTGCAATGATGAGGGGTGTGCTGTCGGTGATGTCGATGGACATAATGTCCTTGGCTAAAAGTTGAGAACCCGATTTCCCGTCCTTACACTATAATCCGATAGTCTTCCTGTGCTGCTTCCTTTCGGCCCGTATTATGCAACACGGCATGATCTGCTCAAATTCTTTGGCGAATGTTCTGGTGCTACTAGCAAGCGAGTCGTATAATTTTGTCTTTCCGTACGCGAGAAGGTGGATCATTATGTGATCCTTTTTTCTTTGTCGCACCCTCAGCTCGTTTCATTATATGAGGAAAATCGCGCATTTGCCAATTTCCACCCATCCATCGCTCCCAGAATCTAATATAAGGGTGCATATCTGTAGCTAACAGTACAACACGTCATAATCTGGGCCGTGCAATTTGCGCACGGGTGCTCATGGACCCGTCGGACATCGCCTCGGGGAGAGGACTCGGCAAAGTTGAAGGTGGCAAGCTTCTTCCATACCAGAATCCATATCGATATTAATTCAACGAGAAGCAATATGCAAATTAGTTTATTTTAAGGAATGGCGGCTATACATACCGATCCGCCATTACCCCATGATCTTCCGGATTCAAAGTGCCAGAGAAGAGTCGCTTCGAGCAGGATGATAATGGTGAAAATCTGTACGGCAGCATATTACGCGTTGTGTGTAGGGTAAGAACAGTTTGTAGTTGACTCGTCAAACGAAAATGCCGATTCAAATTCTCGTCCTTCTTGGTCAAATTCTCTCTCATGTAGGAACGTGGGTCTCAAACGAATCCATCTCAATGAAAATGGATGCCCATAGGCATTATTATTAATACCCAGAAATTGTAATATTAGAGCTGTTAAAGTATACACTGAATCAAGGTCTAATAAGGAAAAGCCATGTGTCGACAACGCTCCTGGCACAAGTTCAAGTTTCCAAGAATCTTACTAAGACGGGATGACGCGCACAGGTTTCTAATGTACATAGCACTGTTAAACGCACCAAGCGAATCTAAAAATATACATCGACTGGAATGCGGTTGTTCACTGAGCGAATACGTTATTTTGACATTAGCTGAGTGCTATTTCCCCAAGACCTGTTTTTGCCGCACAACAATATTAATCACCTAATCTTTTCGAAGAAACCCATGTACTCGATGAAAACAATGTTTCGGTACCCACAGCTCTTTCGGATATTGATGACAGCGACTTGCCTATGTAATGCTACAAGCGAGGCAAAAACCAAGCGCGAAAGACCACTTACGTTAAGATATGTTAGCAGCAAGCGACCCGTTCCCGCTTACATAGTGCAGTTGACCCTGTCCCCGCGGCGATAATCGTCGCAACAGACATAATCATCGTCACAGGATCGCCTTGAGATACTACCCGAGTGGCAGAACTATACATTGCCTGCTTACACTTCTGGAAGATATAAAGACGTGGTCATTCGTTGATTTTCATCATCAAACTACTCTCAGCATGGCTTTCTCAGAAATCGCATCTCTTGCTCTTGGGCCTTTGACCAAGGCGGCCCTCATCGGCGCAACCATTGTCCTGGTCACCGAGTTGTTCAAGCGTCTAACGAAGAGATCCCCATATGAAAACCTTCCGGGCCCAAAACCATCTTCATCTACTATGGGTGAGTACATCCGACAACAAAGTCCACATGTTACTGTGACTGATCTCACACTTTTTAGGATACATACTCGACATGCATGACCCTGATAACGTTGATTTTCACTTCAAGATGACTGAGCGTCATGGTCACGTAGCAAGATTAAAGGGAGGAATACTTGGGGTGAGTTGGAATTATATGTGATTCAGGTTTTCAATGTTTATTCTTACCCAAACAGTCCGATGCGCTGTACATCTCGGATCCATTAGCACTCCATTCCATTCTTGTCAAGGACCAATATAACTTCCGCGAATCCACAGAGTTTTCAGGGTGAGTAAATTTAAATCTTTATAGCCAGAATCAAAACTTATAATCTTTCCAAGCCTCTTCGGTGTTATTCATCACGGTGACCAGTTGGCATCTGTGTGGGGTACGAGATATATCTTCAACGCCATTGTATCACTCTAACGTATCTTTGCCCCTATTCAGGAGAGGAACACAAGAAACAACGAAAACTCATGAACCCAGTCTTCACGGCGGCTCATGTTTCCAGACTCTCTCCCTTGTTCCATCGCATCGCCACTGAGGTAACTCTTTGAATTATCTGCTGCTTGAACAAGTACTGATGTTTTGGGTAGCTTCGTGAAAGGTTGAAAGTGGAGGTCAAGTCAAATCCAGGGTCTACCACTACTCTCAATATTTTGGACCGCCTGACCAGAACCGCTCTCGAGCTCATCTCTCAAGGTGGTATCGGCCACACCTTCAACTCCTTCGACAAGAACAGCAAAGAATTCAAAGAGTTCCATTCGGCTCTCCAAGACGTTCTGTAAGACTAATAACTGAATCTAATGCAGGATAAGCATACTTATTTTGGTTCATATAGCCCATCTGCCAGTAGCCTGTTCTTCATTATCCCGTTCCTCGAATCATGGCGCAAAAAGGAACCCGTGTGGCTGCGCAGATTCGTTGCCAGCCTTGGATATGTTATCCCATGGTCCGCGTTGCGTAGGTTCACAGAGGCTGTAAACGTTATGCACCCAGTCTGCGCAAAGGTATTTTATCAAAAGAAGGCGCTGTTTGATGAGGGAGGTATTGCGGCACTCGCCAACACCGCTTCTGGTGGTCGTGACCTGGCTACCCTTCTTAGTAAGTTCAATGATTGGTCAATGCAATGACACAGTAGGACTAACGTATATTTTAGTGCAAGCCAATGCAGAAGCAGACGAAGAGGACCGCATGCCTGACGAGACCGTTATTGCTAACATGAGGTTCGATTTGACTCTGAGGATGCAAGAATGTTGCTGACGGTTTTATGTTTTCAGTGCTATCATTCTTGGTGGTCAAGAAACAACCTCGGGAGCCATGTCTCGAGTTTTGGACCTGATGACTCTAGACACTGACCTCCAAGAGTGGCTGCGAGAGGAGATCAACGAAGCACTGGCCGTAAGTACCTTCCGAGCGCACGTCATATAATCATCCACTAAAGCTCCCCCAGAAAAAGAATGGCGAACCTTTGGACTTCTACGAACTTAACGCTCTTCCTCGTCTCGATGCAACATGTCGAGAAGCACTACGTCTGTTTGCCCCAGTCACATTCGTATGGAGAGAGTGTGTCATCCTTTTCCCTTTTGCGATACCTCATCTCACACATCTCTCCCACAGAACTATGAAAGATGCTGTCGTCCCGCTTCAGTACCCAGTCACTGATACAAAGACTGGCAAGGAAATCCAGGAGATTTTGATTCACGAGGGAACTACGGTATACGTTGGCATGGGTGCATTGAACCGATCGAAAGCTCTTTGGGGACCTGACGCAGCTGAATTTAAGCCACAAAGGTGGATAGGACACCACGCGCACGAGAGCACTATTCAGAATATCAAGACTCCAGGAATCTTCTCGAATATGTGAGTCAATATACCACGAGCCTAGATGACACTAGATATCTGATATCTGCTCTGCCAGAATGACCTTCTTAGGAGGGGGACGTGGATGCCCGTAAGTCTCCCTTTCATGATAACACATAGAACCCGTTACTTAGCCGACTTTTCAAAGTGGCATGAAGTTCGCGTTGTTGGAAATCAGTGCGTCTTGAGTGCAACCCACCCTATTGACAAAGCTTACATTTCCCACAGAAACGGTCATGTCTGTGCTCTTACCTACATTCCGCTTTGAGAAGACGGATGCGACAGTTGCCTGGCGCTTGGGAATTACGCTCACACCGTTTGTGGAAGGCAAGGAGGAAGAAGGACCTCAGGTTCCCATGAAGGTTTCATTGATGTGACCGCCTCCATCCTTTCTTCTCTTCCGCGAAACTGATGATCGTCGTGTGTTTTAGTGAAGCCCAGAGTTAGAGAGTTAAGGACACTTCTTCATATACACAAACATAAGTTTCGGATGACTAGTGCTTCTTTTGAATAATTGTAGATCCATAGCCTGGATGATATTGTATAAGGTTCCGTTTGCCAATGTAATTCCTGTACTAGTAACTTTTTTTTGCAAAGCCCATTTAAACGTTAGATTTCTAAGACGCTGCTTGGTCGTAGAAGTGATATTATGCTCGAATTCGAGAGGCGAACGTAAGGGATGTAAAGTGAGTTTGCGCTATCTCGAGCTCCTGATAACCATTGATACGGAAGTTGCTGGCAGTGTGGAATATGGTATAAATTTGCTGTATTTGATTAGATTGTTTAAACGTATCGAATACGCTGTGATGGGGAAGGGAGCTCGGAGGGCCATGCGACAATGATACGCAGAGTGGTCTATCAAGGGGATCGATAACCAAACTTGAAGCTAAAAAACACATGAGTTCACAAGAAGAAAACAAACGTGTTCTGAATTCCAACTATTCATAAAACTGAAATTGGATCGCTTATATATGTATGCTACACCTTCTCCCCCCCAAATGTCCTCCCTAAAGGCACTGTGAGTACCATTGGTTACTAACAACACACTTATACGGGCTCTATGGATGGGCATCAATGATCAGCAAATCGCTCGTATCAACAGAGGTTTAAATCCACATACCACGCAAGTTGTAGGTCCAGTGTACCCCTCACCACCGCACTGACCATATTGCGGTACAGTTCCACTGCCACCTGTAGGTGTCGTCGAGCCGCTCGTCGTCGTGGGCGACCCACCACCACCACCACCACCAACCTGAGGCCCAGGGTTCGTCAGGGTCAACAATCCAGGGCGATACGGCAGCTTGCCATAATCGCCCGATGACTTTGGATCACGGCCTTGGTACAACAATTGGAGGTTGCAGGTGTCGATAGGCATCGTCTGATCTGCACTGCTGCGGATGATATCACCGTGACTGATATCGTTGGTCCATGTAGCACCGCTGTTCGCCTTGCCAGCGAATGGGTTGCTCTCGGTCGCTGCCTGGGGTGTCCAAGAACCGCTGAGACTGGTCGCAGTGAAAGAACGGAAGTATCGACCGTTAGCGCCGATAGCTTCAACGATCATGAGGTACTTGTTGGTACCGTAAGTATAGACTTGCACGGCTTCGAAGAGATTGTTGGTAGAGTCGCTCAAGACAGTGACGTAGTTTGAGCCAAAGCTGCCAGGGAAGTTGCCGATAGGCATGCTGGCGCGGTAGATCTTGCCATTGTCGCCTGCGAAGAAAAGGTACATGTTCTGGCTGTCACCAATGACGGTCTGGTCGATGACACCAGTACTGGACCCTGTGATGCTGCCACTGAAGAGGGTCTGTGCACTAGACCATCCATTGGGGTTGGTAGGGTTGGTCGAGGTTTTGTAAGAGAACGCCGGACCGCCCCATTGATATGCGAGAACCCAAATACTCTTGGGTGCGAAGTAGAAGAGGGTAGGTGCGACGGTGGATTGGGTCATGCCCGTCTGCGAGGCGCTTCCGAGCTGGCTGAAGTTGTCCACTAAGCCGAAACCCATGGAACCCCATGTCGATGCGTAGTTTGTAGCGTAGACGAGATGTTTGCCGTTATATGGTGCCGTGGTGAAATCCTTGAGAGATAACCAGCCGTTAGCGGGCTGTGCGAGTGCACCAGTTGAAGACCATTTGTATGAGGAGGGGAGAGCGCATTCGGCGCTAACAGAGGAGATTGCGCCAGCGAGAACTGCGGCGACCGTGACGAACTTCATTGCAGTCTTAGAATGAGGGTAATGAGTCGCTATGTTGACGAAGAGGCGCGTTTTATAGGCGAGCACTGGACTTCAACATCGTCGGTTAATGCTCGGACAGTGGGTGCAAAAACGAGAGCGGGTGCAAAAAGAGGAAAAAGTGTGGAAGTCATTTATTCGTTGGTTGTGGGTTATTAAAAGTGAATCTGTCGCTGAGAAGCATCGCTTACCTGTTGACTATTCATTTTGTATCTTTAGACACGTACAGGGGTGGTAGGGAACGCATTCCGCGGCACCCGTGACACACCCCTATTTCTATTAAAAGCAAACAAAAAGACTTGTGCGGACCGTAATGCCCATTGGCAGTGGTTCTCATGCAATGACTGGATAATTCTACCCCTTGACATTGTGCTGTCTAATCACACCCGACTCGTAAATGTTCTGCATTGAGGATTCTGCGATTTCTTTCTCATAAATATTTCCGGATTACTGTAATGTGATAGCATTGAATGTCCTTCTTCGGGCATACAACGTCAGTCATCACCTGAACTACTTCATTACCCTTATTCACGATCGCTTGCATGCAACGGTTGACGAATGGGCAGACAATCGGTTCGTGTAGCAATAAATGGAATGACTGTGACCCCCCCAAGACCTTCATTTTCTTCATGTTAAGCGGCCCTCGTCTGACACCTATGTTCGAATATGCTTTAAAACCACACTCAAGTAGGTAGGTCATCTATGTGATAAGTAGATGAAGAGGAATACCATATAATTCAATTATTCAAGAGAAAATTCTGAGCGCCGGCCTCATTGAGTCGCTGTATGAGAACAAGCACGCGCTTTTGAAAGAGGATAGGGGCTTTGTGTGGCATCAGCGATTGAGCCAAACAATGCCAGCGCACAACCGTTGTCAAAGTGGATCCACATGTTGATCTTCAACCACGATGAGCACCTGAGGTACCCGGCAACCCGGGCTAAGTAGGCTTGGTGATG
>NHTK01005563.1:0-10010 GCA_002938355.1 Panaeolus cyanescens | reverse complement strand
AGGGGCATGAGGAACGGATTCAACACCGGGAGCAGGACCAGAGGTAAGGTTAGCAAGACCGCCGCGTCCAGTAGAGTGACTGAAAGGATCTTAGTTACACTCAAAGAAGAAAACGATCGTACTCACACTGCGCCATCCAAACTACCAACCTTTCTCCTCTCCTCCTCATCAATAGTAGCCGCCTTGTCCACATCTCCAGCACGGATATTCCCAGCCCCGCCACGTCCCGTACTAAACACCGCATCCGGACCCCTCGAACGAGAGCGACCAGGCGTACCATCCGCCCCAGGTCCACGCGAACGCGAGCGCTGAGCGAGATTACCCAACCCACCACGTCCAGTAGAAGTGACAGCATCCTCCTGCTTGGCGATATGATCCCTGATAACAGTTTCTTCAGCGATGTCGACGATCTTGTTGGGACCACGGGATGGGGAGCGGATGTTTCCAGCTCCACCGCGGCCGGTGGAGTAGAGGGGCTGAGAGGCGATAAGAAGGGGAAAAGAGATGACGAGATGGGATACGTACTGCGTTGTTTTGAGCGACGGGTTCACGTCCACGGGTGACTGAAAAGTCGTCAGGACCAGAATCAGGACGAGCGTCGCGGGATTGAGAGGCTTGACGGATGTTTCCTAGACCTCCACGGCCGCTAGATTGCTGATAGTGGCGATAAGCAGGCTTTCAAAGATTCAAATACAAGAAACTCACAAAAGCATCACGACCACGAGAAGTGGAACGTTCAGGAGCTGACATTGTTGTGTTAGAATAGAATGATGATGGGAGAGAAGAGGTGGAGAAGGGAAGGATTAAATAGGAATGAAAAAAGGCACACTGCCCCTGTCAAAACATTCCCAAGTCGGGGCAGAAATAAACATGGCTGTACACCCATCTAGAATTGACGGACCATCTGCCAATCACAATTCAATGCTCAACAGGAAAACGGAAATCTTTGACGTCCGAACGAGTCTGTCAGTCTCGTCGATGATGACCAAGGGAAGCACACAACCCTAGACCCAGAGAAAAGCAAGAAAAAGAAAAAAAGATAAGAAGAGGTTGAGATAAGAGAGAGAAGATAAGAGATAAGAAAAGCAACGATAACGTCTCTCTTTCTTAAACCACCACTATGAACACTCACTTCTCAGTATCCCAACCCCATCCCCATTCTCATCATCCCACTTGTCATCGCCGTACGTATCCCTGCTCATCGACCTGCTAATTTTAGCTCCTAGCGCACTGATACGGCTTCCAAACGTCAAACTACGAGAAGAAGGAGAAGGAGACTGTTGACGAGCAAGAGTAGTAGTCATGATGTAGTCAGTCTTTTGTCGTCGTGCTGAACGATGATGATGGTGGTGTCGAGTCACTCTTTTGTTGTGGTCAATTTGGTTGTTTGGGGGGCGTTCAACCCCCTCTGCTCTTTATACCCCCTCTCTTTCGTCATCAGTGCTCATTCACTCGTCTTATGACCACGTCTTTGATCCATCCATTCCTCCGTCCCTTGTGCCGTCGGATCTTGGTCTCCTTTTTACACCTATATATTTTTATTCTTTGTATTATCCTCTCTCAATCCACTCTCAATTCACCTATGGCGTGCTTCACTCTCACTTTCCCCATCCCTGAACTTCCTATTCCATAGTCATGCGCCAGGGCAAAACACCACCTGACCATACTCCACATCAATCGCGTCTTGTCCAAGCTCACTTGGAATACTCGGAACTTCATCTGCTCATTGCTTTCCGTCTTGTTTATGTTTAGAATACGGCTGTGCTGAGAAGCTGCGACTCGGTAAGAATAGGCGTGCTATGGGAGTTCCATGGCGTTTGTTTATGCTAAGACTCTCGTTCATTCACACATGTCATTGCGATGATCCATCTTTTCACACCGACGTCAGAGAACAGCATCAGAACGTCTACACAAAAGACTCGGAAACCGTCGGAATAAGTGGAATCTTCAATATTAACAGGTCGACTTTGACAGTTAAACTATATACCCGGCACGAAACCAGAGCTTTCCCATACCGGTCAGTCGACAAGGGTACGGCATACTCAATTAACAGTGCACACGGCCAACACAATGAATGTCATTTGACAACGCTCATGACATTCAAACCCTTTATGTGAGTCTTACGTGTCGGTCATTCATAAGTATTAGATGTATGTCACTGTGTCTCAACAGCGAGCGTCCGTCTTGAGACCATTAAACGCCTACGTCTTCATGAAGAAAAAGGACTCTCGGCTACCAACATATAGTTCTTATCCGAGTTTAACGCCCGCATAGAGACATATTGCCGAGTTACAATTACCAAACGACAACACAGTTTAACGAGCTGAAGATCATCACATCATTCAATTGTTTGCCGTTGAACCAACATTTAGCGCAATAGGCGATGAAAGCATCCTCATTTTTGACTGCCTGCGCGTTTATCCCGCTCACCTACTAGTACTAGTAGTAGACCTGTACTCATGATCACTCGCTTACTAACCTTCTACCCATATTCGATAATACGATACGACTCGGTGTCTTTCAGATTGTGTGAGCGCCTCCCCAAGTTCGACCTTTCTCACTTGTTACAGGTACCCAAAACTATGAGAGTTTGCGAATACAAAGCACTTCAAATCACTTACTTATGCACCATTCCATTCCTAACATCACAGCGAGATGCTTTCGTCCCAATCTGTTTTCTTATCAGTGACCGCTGTTAGCAGACGAAGAGGAGGCGATCATAAAGTACACGTAAACCACAAACGCATCGCCCTCCCAGGTTGTTACACAACGCAAAGAACGGGCTATCGTGAGCAGCGAATGTAAGAGGTAGATAAGGGTGGGTGCATCATGATAAGGTTCGTTTTTTTAGTTCAGAAGTCATACGAATCGGCATGTTCGAAGCAGGGTATGATGGTTATGCTTTTTCGATCTTGTGCTGTAGCTTAAATAGTGAAGTACATGGTATGACTTACGGGAACGAAGAAGGAATCCATTGCTTAGAGAAAGGTGTATAGACAATTAACCAAAGTAGAGGAAACGGCCGAGAAAGGTTGGGAGGTGGACGAGATCATTCGAAATGACGCCACAATGGTACGGCTTACGCCTGGCAGTGGCGGCTTCAGGTCACGCTTTACATAGGGGCAAATATATCTGTTCACGTTCGAGTTCCAGTAGGTTCGGAGCAAGCCCTTGCTCCGCGGTCCGGATTTATCCGGACCCCTTCGCAGAAGGGGCTTGGGACAAACTGGTCCCAGAACCGATGATCTTTCCTCACCTACCAATGCTCGACTTGTAGTGCTCTCACCTTATAATTTTGCATACACGTACCTTACATGTATGAATATTGAATGATGTATTTATTTTGTTACAAATGTATATACTTCTCCCAGAAAGTAAAATACGCCGTCAGGAAGTTAATTCACTGTTATATCCTAAATATGTTCCTCTGCAAAGGGGCTACGGCCTCCACATTTTGCATGCGCTCCCTTTGTCTGATCATCTAGCACTATGCCGCAGTATGTGACCAGCGGACAAGTATCTGCCTCAAAATTCAATGCTCATTGAATGTTCATCCGAAGCTGTGGCTGTGCGTGTGGCTGTGTCTTGTGCGCAAAAGAGTAGGCGCGCGTTAGGTCAACGGCCTCCATCCTTGCTAACAAGTAAATCCGAGCGATTTCGCGTCGCACAGAACGAATAAAATTTTATTTGAACTTCCATCATGTCCTCAGAAAAGCTCATGTACGATTTTACCTTCTGGAACAAGAGGTTGGGACCCGAGTTCCAGAGTGCTCGGCTTGAAAACAAGCTACATCTGTGCATCTCACTTCTGATTTATCTCTCTGTGCCTCTTCTGGACTACATAGAGTTCCTTTTCACCTCCAAAATCCTTGCCATACGACGTCGTACTGGTCGATTTATGGGACTTTATGAATCTGCCAGTGACAAAGATCGACAATTCCCCCCTGCAGTCATTTTTCGGGCATGGCACGACCACTTCCCATCCTCTCTGGAGCACATTCACACCATGCTTGTACCCTGCATCAAGAAAGTTGTTCACAAGGAGAGCGACAATATCATTACAGACAAATCCTTCACGATGCCTGTCAAACAGCTTACATATTCGTCCTTCGACACCATACTTTCACCCGGGCGCCTAGAATCTATGTATCGAGAACGTGCTCCAGTGTTGTGGTCTATCCTTGAGACTTTTGTCACAGCACCAAATCGCTATCGACGCGAGAATAAAATCTTGGCTGAATATTCCGCCTTCGCAGACGCCTCAGAACAAGATTTGGAAGAAGGGACCCAATTGGAGTCAGACATATTAGACGAGTGGGAGCTGGAGGATGATCCAAACCTTGACGTGGATGATAGCATTATTGCATCGAAGGTCAGCTCAGTGGGAGAAAAACCCAAAGGTTTTTCACGGAATCCTGTGTTTGTGAGTGCAAAAGTTAATAGCAGAATGTAATGTTTAACTATTTAATGACAATATTATCGATATTATCAGGCAATTCTTGTCAGCATCTCAATGTTGGCATTTGTTCGCAACCGTGCTACCAATGTTCTACCGCTACTGTGTGGCTTGTTTTTCAAAATCGAAGGCGCAAGCTCCCGGGTCATGAAAATGCTTAGCAATATTGGCCTGTGTGTTTCTCTCAAAACGGTAGAGCGAGTGAAAGAAATTGTATCTACCAAGTGTCGAGAACATGCAGTTGAGCTAATGCTGAGTGAGCATGGCCTATTCTGTCTCGTATTCGATAATATCAATCTATACCAACGAAAATATCAGCAACGTATCACCAACAAAAATTCCATGATTCATGCCACCAATACCTCAGTCATTCGAATCAATCAAAGTAACATCGACAAGACCAATGCTCTCCGCCTTGATACCAAGCTATCTCTGCGAGGACGACGTGCACAAGCCAGTTTCCACAAGGACATTCTCCCAACAAAAGAAGACGATACATTTATTCAGTCATCGTTTGAAAACATTATTGCGGAATTTATCGTTCGATACACACCTGGCTCTGGTAGATGGACCGATCGAAAATTGATGCTAGATCAGGTGCACGAGACTATGCCACGTGATCGACCCATTCCACTCGAAAAAACTGACACACGTCCTTTCGGTGTCTTTGATGTTAACGAGGGATCTAAAAAGGGCATTATTGAATTGCTTGAGGCAATTCGCCAGCGCGCAAACATGACATCTGAGCAGTGGTCTGGCCAGGTGCGTATACTTCTAGGTGACTGGCTATCCTCCAACAATTTTCGCCATGCTCGAAGTGACCGCCGTGATGATATAGATTCAATGGAGCGTCTAGAGTATGGAGAGGAGGTTAGCCAGTTATTCCATTTTGCGCTACAAGCCACACAAATGATTATGCGATCCCATTACGGAAATGCCGTCCAAGATCCCACATCTCTTGCTGCACACAAAGGCCTGCTAAATCGGGTTTGGGACGTGAATTCTGCCAACTATGCTGCAGCCAAATCTTTGATACGCCATTCATTAATTGCCCGTATTATGCACATTGTAATGTACGTGACTTTACTTATTATATATATGGTGATCTGATGGGAGAATAGGACATACTGCCGCTTTAGCCGCTGGTCTGATTTATCTGATTGGCGCCCATCTCTCAATGAAATCCGACAACTTTCGTCAAAAATATTCAAGAATTGGGCCACTACAACATCCGCACTTGCTGCCAAGGCTGCTCATGATGACTGGAGTGCTCATGAAGCATACTTTATCCGAGATGCGCTGATGTTTTGTGAGTTTGAGCAGGCTGTGGCCTACGCAGACCCTGGGCGTGTTCTTCGAGTGATGCGGTACTGGTGTCTTGGATTTCGAGGAGCAGGACAGCATAACTACGCACGTGAATGTGCAGAAATCTTGCTTCATTGGAAGTATGAGATGACACCAGACTTACGAGAGGCAGTTGAGCGGTCATGGTTTGTTAACAGATGGGGAGAAGACGGAAGATGGATTGCAACAGACCTTTATTTAGAACATTTGAATCTTCTGGTCAAGGTGAGATTATTCAGTTTTAAGACATGACTATTCAGTCTAATATAATGAATCTAGCGGGTTTACATTGCGGAAGGAAATGGGGTTACAGTTGACTATATCATCAATAAAGGGTCGGCATGTGTTGAAGCCTTCCGTAGTGTTTCTCACAAAATTGCGACGTACTTTGGAGATCCAGATCGAAGTCGGACTTCAAAGGAGCTGGCATTTCAAGAAGATATACGGGCCTTGGTTGATGAAATGCAGAAGAAAAGTATTCACCAAGGGTATTCGGAACATTTTGTTCCCGTTATTGGAAAGGCAGCGAAAGCTCCAAAGAAAACCAAAAAGGCTACACCCGAATCATCAATAATTGATGTCTGGGTAACTGGTGCTGGTGTCTGGCAGACCAAGTTTGATGAATTCAAAAGGCTGACTGCCTATGACTCTGCGGTTGGCTATCCAATTGGTGAATTTGCGGATACTCATGACAGTCGACTTGACAATGGCACCATTTTTGATCAAACTAATCAATCACACATTGAGTTCCAGACCGAGCATGATTTAGACTGCGACACAGGAGGAGTAGGCGGAGGCAATGAGTTTGGTGTACAATAAAATAACTTTTATTTTTTTTGTTGATAACTACTAGTAGTATGATTATGATTATATGTATAATGTAGTGTAGGCATTGGTGAAGGAAAGTAAGCATGTGGTGGATAATATGGTGAATATGACAATGACAATAGATGAGCATAAGGATTGTGTGAAAATGTTGATGAACGGGCAACAGGAGTTTGAGGTACATGAGGGGTTATGGCTATATGTGACATTGAAGAGGGATTAGAGACGAGGGCAGGATGTGCATAAGGATGTGGCGAAGGCGGCAAAGGATGTGCGATGGGAGTTTGGAGTGGATGAAGGTTTGCTGCGACAGAGGAAGAAGCTGGAGATGAAGTGGATGGACAAAGGCGAAGCGGCTCTATTGGAGAGGCTGGTCTTCTTCGCTGACGCTTTTCTGACCTGCGTTGGGACTGTGGCGTACGTGCGACAGCATTTGATGAGCAGCTGAGCGAATCCTTCCACTTTCTAATAATCGTGAGAAGGCTCTCCCGCTGTGAATCATCAAAGGCCGTGAGCACTGCAAACTTGTCCAAAAGACCTATATTAAGTTCAGGTAATTTGGCAATATCTTTGGCAGAAAGAACGAGGGCATCGAGCTGTCGAGGGGGGAAAAAACAGGCAGGTGCTAGCAATGGTGAACTACCATGCATCCGGTGCTGTTCATCCCGCCACTGAACAAGCATATCCCGCAATACTTTTTGGTCGTTGTCTGATACAGTTGGGCGATAATGAGATGACGACGTACTACCATTTGTGGAAATGGTAGCATCAGAGGCAGATGAGGGGGGGCGGATAACAGGCACTGGTGTTGTGATAGGGAACAGAAAATCCCCAGCATATGCGGACAGGCGGGGATCATCCATGCTTCCAGCACTGAGCTGAGCAGCAATGTCATCATTACAGATATAGCAGCAACGAGACTTTGGAGAGGACTTAGCTGTATCACTGATTACAGTCCACGTCAACTCAAAAGGCGATTGACTCGAGCGACTCCCAGGAGAAACCCGCGAGTCGCCGTCGAGTGAAGTGTACGTGTTCAATTGTGTCTTAGGACGGAAATGGGAAGTGAAAAAATTATGAACACAACCTAAATGTGCAACACGTCAGTAAAGGTCAACATGTTTAGTGAGAATGGACAGTTACCGTGAGGATTGTTATCGCTTAAGTTGAAAAACCCTTCTAACGTGCTGTCAAGCTTTGCACGGCGAAGGGTGTTCTGCTTGGGCTCAACCACAGCCTTTTTCCCCTGCAGTCGAGCCACGGCAGGGTTTGTAACCACTCCAGGAGCTGGCCGAAACACATATGCAGGAAGTAAAAGCATACATATTGCCTGCGTACTGCCATCTCGCCCTGCCCGACCCCATCGTTGACTGACCACTCCAACTGATGAAGGAATGTCAAAGCTGACGACGTATTTGACATCTGTGACGTTACATCCCATACCTGCAGCATCTGTGGCACAGAGAATGCGAATGTCCCCTGATAGAAAGCCTTTCCAACACAGTGACTTGGCAGTAGTGGAAAGTGTCGAAGAGAATGCCTGCACGGCATCGCGGATATGCGCAGGAAGACATTTTCGCAAGAAGGCGACAGCTTTACGACAGTCGTTTTCAGATGAGAAATACAGAAGCGATTTCGGAATGTCATCTGGAGTTGTTTCGTTGGTGATGGTGGATGGTAGGATGCCGAGAATGTCGAGGATGGGTTCACGAGTATTGATGAGCTCACGGATGAGAAAGAATAGGTTGGGCCTGTCAACACCAACGTCAAGCCCCCAAAATGGACGGCAGCCAAAGGCGAGGGTATCCCAAATGGTGTCAAATGTAGTGGTGGAGCACGTTGCAGTGCAGGCAAGGAAGGGTATGTCTTGACCAGTGTAGTGCCGAAGAATGTCGAGTTGCCGGTATTGCGGTCGAAAATCTCCACTTCCCCACTCGTCTATGCAATGAGCTTCATCTACCACCACAGCCGCTAGGCGCTCTCTGAACCCATGATCCTTCCACAACTTGGCAAAGCTTGATGAGAGTGCCATTTCGGGAGACATGTAGACGAGCGATGCTCGTGTCCGAGCCTCTGCCCATAAACTTTTCGAACGAGAGGTGTCTTCATTAATGACAACGGCATGTAGCCCTTTTTTTTTGGCTTGCTCTGCCTATTGTCACGTCAGAATAAGACAATAATACACCTGTAAGAACTTAGGCTTACCTGGTCATATTCGAGTGCTTTCAATGGACTTATAATGATCACCAGCTTCTTCTTCCCAGCCAATGCAGCTATTCCCTCAAATACTAGACTTTTGCCATACCCTGTCCCAGCGCACAAGATACTGTCATAGCCTTGAAGAACACGTCGTATGAGGTGAGCCTGCCAATCTGAGGGCGTGTATGAGAGGCTGAGCTTGGATTTTAATCGTTTTTGGATCAATTGGATAGACAGAAATGGTGGTAAATCCGTTTTAATTCCCGGAAGACGATGATTTATAGCGGGTTTTCGTTTACGGGGGGTTTGGGGGTCTGGATGGGATGAAGGGACTCGGGGATTGTGGGCCTGAAGTGGGACTGTGGAATCCGGGGTGTTTCGGTCCATTACACGCTATAAGGAGGGTCAGAAGTCAATATATTAGCAGTATAAGTATATTTACTTCGACGTTACTCACACAATTGCTCTCTAGTGCTTGTATGTGCTCTGACTTACACCCTTCCTGCTCGAGTGTAGCGCTTGAGATGTCCGTTTAGTTTGTTGCTTTTCTGACTGAAATATTAGACTTAGAAAAAAAATGTAAGGTGCATTTGATGTACATACATCTGAAAAGAAAGTATAGGAATTTATAGAGAAAACGCTGGGCTATGGGGGCGTTGACATGTGTAGCGAGATCATGGTCGTTTGACCCATCTTGTCTCAAGCCCCTTCTTCGAAGGTCGAGCGGAGCTCGAATTGCCTCCTAAAGAGGCAATGTTTGGCGAAGCCAAATAGAAGAAGGGGCTTGGAACGAACCTAGAGTTCCAGTGGATCGAGAAAGCGTTGAACCAGTATCTTGGCAATGCGTTTGAGTTTTGTGTAGTCAAGAGTAATGTGAGTGGGGAATGGGGAGGAGAGCCTGACGGCGCTCCTCTCCCAGGGCGAGAAGTTGAGAGGCGCTGGACGGGTGAGCCCCCTGTATCCAAGGCCAGTCTACTTCCCTATACCCACAACTACACGAGACTTTGTTTTATGTTATCGGTGACATACACATGAGGAGAGTTTGATCTAATTAAATTCTATAGACAGGGGAGTGGTGGGTGGGTGAAAAAGGAAAGAATGAGAGGAGAGATTACGAGGGAGATGAGGACGAGGAATGGGGAGGTGAATGAAGGTAAGGAGTAAGAAGAATGTTATGGAAGTTCGA